>JAWPHD010014753.1:0-59303 GCA_037043455.1 Cyrtodaria siliqua | reverse complement strand
CTGAAAGCGTAGAACAAAGTTCCAATGTACATCATTCTGGAGAAATAGATACTGTACAGCCTTCTGATCATGACAGCTTTCAGAAGATCCTTATCCTAATCTGTTTAAAGAGATGCTCCATTACGATGGCGCACTACAAGATTAAAATATACGGATGTTAAAGTAGCTACTCCCCAATACAGGTTGCCTGTAAGTGGTTTACAAGTCTATATCTACTTACATTTCTAAACCTACTGACGACGATGGGTAAATATGTAATTTACCTATTTTGAGAATCCAAACTCTATAAACACAATATAAACGGTTGCCCGTTCGCCCGGGACGACTAAATTTCAAGCTGGGCGAGTAGATTTCATAAGTCGGTAGTCCGCCTGGGCGACTAGCTTTTTCGACAAGCTAAAGTCGATTTCCTCGGCATTATTCCTCAAGGCGGGACGAATAACATTTCATTAGAAAACAACAAGAAGAAAATATTTCTTACATAGTTTATTAAGCATTTAATGCAGTAAATAGTCGCAACTCTGTTTATTCAACGATAAAATGCAATTGAAGTCAACCGGATATTGGGAAATTGACGCATTTCCGTTTTGGGATATTCTAAAATGCGGCTCCCGTTTTAATTTCATGGAGCGTGAACGTTACGGTATTTGATGTTATACAAATAACACTTTCACTCGCGGAATCTTTAAGGGCACTAGTCAGCTTTTAGGTGACTGGGGACAGGGCCTTCAGGAAGGGGGAATTGCAAAAAGTATGCTGTTTTCCTGTATTGTAGTATAACATTTTCTAATATATAGATATATTATTTTTTTTACGAGGGGAATTTTTCACAGGAAAAGGGTGAAATATATACCATGCCAGAGTAAATGGACATGATCAGACTGTAGTGAACTATAGAATATAAATATGCCTACCTACGACCCTAGAGCATTGCAATAGGAAACACACATATTTTTTTGTTTGGCCTAAATAAAGTAAATTTGCTAAAATCATGTTTGTTAATGTGTTTTTTAGTGTGTCCAAAAGAAAAATACAGAAAATCTGTGCTCATAAATTTTCAGCTGGGCAACCAAATCCAGAAGATGGATGCCCGTTTGGGCAACCAAGCTTTAAAAGTTAGTTTCCATCCCTGCAAACCCCAAAACTGGAGCGTCGAATTGAGAGTTACCACTCATATTCAATCACGGGTATTTTAAGAACTAGTAAACAAACCTATTCTTTTAATTGGCACATATACATTATTATACAACCTGAACACCTGGCTAGTTTTGACAAATGGTTTTGTAGTGTAATTTTTCCGTTACTTGGATGGTTAGTTTCTTTAAGTTATGTGAACTGAACAAAGCAAAGGGGTTAGATACTGGTAACACATACATAAATTGCTCTTCGGGCTAACCTAAAATATACCTTGAAAATACGTCTAAAATAGTAAAATGCACAAATTGGCAGCTTGAAGGTATAACCCTTCCTTCACTCTCCCAATCACCGGCTCGGGTGCTTAGGTAAAGCCATGCGCATTTATTCAGGAGTCCCTAAAATTCAGGGTTGCAAAATTTACTGTCAAACCCCAGAGGGGCTGCAGATAAAAGATGCAGATTGGCCAAGAGCATATTGCAATGTAACAAGTTGGATCACATTACATAGTACAGTATTTTTATTACAAACCTATTGTGACATTTATTATTGATTTATAAGGTTTCATACCAATGAGAGAAACTTCATGTGAGAAAAGGAAACATTATTCAACATTTAAACCATTGAAATTCAAACTAACATCTAATAATATTCCAAACAAATCTTACCTCGTACACAGCAACCATAATGATGACAAAGGCTACCACCTTAAATATATGTATCTCAGCGAGTCTCCATAGAAACAAGTGACAGTCCCCCAGACTTCGCTTGCAAACTTCCACAACTGCCTAAATCTCAATCCGAATCGTTTCTTTAGTGCTGAAACATAAAAAATGTCCTAAAGCTACACAAACCCTATAAATAATGCCCACAAGCTCATTAATACTAAGTTTTGCAAAATTCTACTCAATAGTTGAAGGAGTAGTGCTCACAAAAAAGAATTGTTTACGGACAGACAGCATGTCCATTGCATATATATAAGCTCTGCTGATTCATATAATCTGACTTGGAAAAACAATATTAATCAGTTTTATATTTAAGAAATAGAACATCGTTTACTGTGAATTATCGTTTAATATATCACGGTTTGGAGTTCAATTGTAAACAATAATTTCGCGAGCCCAAAGGGCGAGTGAAATTATAGCTTACAATTGAACGACAAACCGTGATTATATTATAGATAATTCACCGTAAACGATGTTCTATTTCTATTCTAATACCCCTAAAATGTGAAAATAACGCACACATCTAAAATCTTTCGCATTGCTTTGCTTGCTCTCCTAACGTTGCATACGTTACAATTTGGAATGCGCTTATTCTCCTACGTTGCAAAAATTACAGTGATATATCGTTCAATATAACGAGATATTTTAAACTAGGCTATATAAGTGCGGGTGTATTAGAATTTAAAATAACTTTTTTGAAAGGAAACTACTCACTCTGGTAATTCAAATCTTGATATGTTACACTGGTCATGATTCAAAATGTGCTATAAATGCTTTACCAATCATCAAATCAAATTGTTCAACAACATATTTTGGCTGACTGTTCTTGTTTGATTACAACTCCCTACTTACATTCTTTTTTCTTCTTGTCCCCGTCCAAACATTGTGTGTTTGTTGGCTACCCTCCGACTCTGATGTCGTCACAGGTATCGTTGGCTCCAGGCTATCTCCATTCTACAAATTGTTAATAATTGTATGTTTAGTGGGCATCTCATTTTCTCACTAACTGCTTATGGATAAATAATATTAAATGTGGCTAACATATAAAAATATTACATTTTCGTAAATTGTGTGTCAGCGGTAAACAACAACAAAAAAAAATACCATCAACTGTTACTTACTTGAACCGGTTTAAGTCACTGAGCAGCAGGAAGGGTTTGTGGAAGTAGTGCACTGTATGATAACAAATATCAGGAAACTTGTGGTGTGAGCAGTCGTATGAACAAGCCTGCAGTGTCAAACTTCTCCAACCACTATGTCAGCCAACCTGTAATAGAAGCAAATCAACCAGTAGCAGCACACAAATGAATTCCAGTTATGTCTCAGTTGTACTCTATCTATCTTCCTATAGCATGAATTCCAGTTATATCCCAGTTGTACTCTATCTCTCTTCCTATACATGAATTTCCAGTTATATCCCAGTTGTACTCTATCTATCTTCCTATACATGAATTCCAGTTATATCTCAGTTTGTACTCTATCTATCTTCCTATACATGAATTCCAGTTATATCCCAGTTGTACTCTATCTCTCTTCCTTTACATGAATTCCAGTTATATCTCAGTTGTACTCTATCTATCTTCCTATACATGAATTCCAGTTATATCCCAGTTGTACTCTATCTCTCTTCTATACATGAATTCCAGTTATATCCCAGTTGTACTCTATCTATCTTCCTATACATGAATTCCAGTTATTATCCCAGTTGTACTCTATCTCTCTTCCTATACATGAATTCCAGTTATATCCCAGTTGTACTCTATCTATCTTCCTATACATGAAATTCAGTTTATATCTCAGTTGTACTCTATCTATCTTCCTATACATGAATTTCAGTTATATCTCAGTTGTATTCTATCTATCTTTCTTATACTGCTCTTGATCAAGTTATGGTCATCATGGCAGGTGCCTGGTGGCGGCATTCGAATGTTGAACATCAGTCAAGTAACACAACAAGAAGTAATGTTAAAGACACTAACGTCATGCCTTTGATTGCACATGATCCTTAAATTTGTAAGTTGAACACTTCCACTATATGTTATTCAGTAAGCATTTCTTCAATGCAATTTGAATTTCATCACCCACATGATCATCTAGATGCAGCCCTTCGGACCGTTTCTAACTTATAATATTATTTGATCGTAGGGGCTCCTCGATGATGATACAGGTGATGCATATTCTAACAGAGACTGGACCAGAGTGTATTATAGGCAACCACACTGGTTTCTTTTGTAGCTAGTGCCAAAGTATGCATTTGAAAACTGATGGTCTTAGTTTGTTTGAAATGTTTTGTATATGAGACACCCAGTCTAGACTATCTGTAAAGGGAGACCCCAAGTATTTTTCGAACATAACACTCTCTAGTATATGGCCATGGAGTGTGTAGTCATGTATTATATGCCAATCCACTGGTTACTCCCATGGAACGTTCTTTCAAAGAAAATCAAGTGAAATCCCCCAGTATATTCTGGTGAATTACAGATATATTTCAGTGGAATCAATTATATTCCAGTGCAATCTGAGTTACATTCCGAGTAATATTCTACTGGGATACGAGTTTAATTCCACCTGAATGACAGTTATATTCCAGTGAAATCTGAGTTATATTCTGAGTGATATTCTACTGGGATACAAGTTTAATTCCACCTGAATGACAGTTATATTCCAGTGCAATCCGAGTTACATTCTGAATGATATTCCACTGCAATACCACATTAATTCCACCTGAATGACAGTTATATTCCAATACAACCGGAGTTACATTCTAAGAGATATTCCACTGCAATACCAGTTTAATTCCACTTGAATGACAGTTATATTCCAGTGCAATCCGAGTTACATTCCGAGTGATATTCCACTGCAATACCAGTTTAATTCCACCTGAATGACAGTTATATTCCAGTGCAACCGGAGTTACATTCTTAGTGATATTCCACTGCAATACCAGTGTAATTCCACCTGAATGACAGTTATATTCCAGTGCAACCGGAGTTACATTCTGAGTTACATTCTGAGTGATACCAGTTTAATTCCAATTGAACAATTTATATTCCAACGTAATCTGAGTTACATTCCGAGTGATTTTCCACTGCAATAACAGTTTAATTCCACTTGAACAAGTTATATTCCAGTGTAATCCAGAAGTTTTATATAGAATGCACTTACGTTTCATCTGAGAGGCCTGTAATGTTGTGCCAATTGTGGGCAATATTCTCAAACTGGTACGTATAGAGTATGATGAGAACAATCATGGAGTAGATGATCACCACCCACCAAAACAGGAACATCGTCACTCGCCAGAATCTGTAGGCTAGCTAAAATACCAGAAATAATGGATGGTGTTCAATACTTTTAAGTCAGTAAATATGAGAATAAGATACACATATTAAAATTATTTAACATCCAAATTCACTTAAAATACAAAAATGTAACAAGAGGCCCAGGAGTATGTGGTTGGGAGGGAGGGGGGAATTATTTGTTGTAGATCTCAAAAGGTATAGAGGTAGTTAGCGTCACAAGGCAGAAACTCAGTAATAATAAATTACTGCAAGTTCCCCAAGTTGTACCCCTGTATAAGGGCCCCTTTATGCAGAAGGTCAAAACCCATTTTACATATGTTTTGCCTCAAATCCCCAAATGACCATACCAAACCAGAATCATAACCATTCACATTTGGATGAGCAATTTTAGTGTTTTTTACCGGATTACCCCTTAGAGGGCCCCAGCGGATGATACCAAAATACGAAAACTTATTGCGATCAACACATCCTTTCCTAAGAAATTCTCCAGACATGAACTTTATATCTCAAAGGGTATAGGAGAAGTTATCATCACAAGGCAGAAACTCTGTAATAGTAAATTACTGCAAGTTCCCCAAGTTGTATCCCTGTAGAGGGGCACCTTTAGGCAGGAAGTCATATATATGTTGTGTCTCGAGTCCATAAATGACCATACAGAATTTGAATAATAACCATTCGCATTTGGACAAGATACGCATATGTGGCCCCAGTGGGTGAAGCCCAAATCCGAGACATTATTGCTATCTACACATCCAAACTAAGAAAAACACCATACATGAACTTGAAATCTCAAAGGTATAGAAGAGTTAGTGTCACAAGGTCGAAACTCTGATATAGTAATTTACTGCAAACTCCCCAAGTTGTACCCCTGTAGAGGGGGCCCTTAAGACAGGAGGACAAAACCTGTTGTATAACTAAGAAATATACCACACATGAACTTGAAATCTCAAAGGGTACGGAAGGAATTAACATCACAAACCCGAAACTAGTAATAGTAAATTACTGTAAGTTGCCAAAGTTGTACCCCTGTCAAAACCTGTTTCATATATGTTGTGCCTCGAGTCCCTAAATGACCATACCAAACTAGAATCATAACCATTCAAACCTGGACAAGATGAGCATTTTTTTTGTGACTTTTGACCCGATTACCCCAAGGTGTCCCAGTGGGTGGAGCCAAAATCCGAGATCTTGGGACCCAACATAAAGAAGAAAAAAAAGTTACCACTAGTGTTCCAATATAGCACATTGCATAGTTCAGAAAAACAAGGACAACAAGTCTGGTGTTAATGGTCCGGCTGGTTTTCGAACTTGTCCAAACTTTCACTGATATTAAAAATCTGTGCAAGTTTGTTAAAGATCAAATAATAAATAAATGAAGGTGCTAGAGTGTTCAAAAGGCAGAATATGTCATTTTTCAGCAAATCAAGGGTCATAACTCTGGAGCAATTAATCCGATCTGGCTGGTTTTCCATTTTGTCTGAGCTTTATTTGATATAAAGACACTGACAGATTGGTAAAGATCCGATTAATAATGAAGGCCCTATCGTGTTCAGAAGGCAAAAGTTAACGGACGATGACTACGGACAACGGACAACTCGCCATCACAATAGTCTAAGTCCAGCAAAGCTAAAAACTGTAAGGGTTGTTGATCATTAGGTCAGGTTTTTAACCCTGAATGTCAGTCATCAAAAAAAACTAATGCAAAAAGATTTGATGTGGGGAGGGAGACCCTTGTGACCTACTTTTGAAAGTCCAAGAAGGTCATAATTACATTATTTCACATAACTACCAATGTACATCTCTACATACCTGGAAGGAGAGGATGAATGCCAGGAAGAGGATCATGTAAATGATTCTGTAGACGACCACCTCCTGCAGGGAGATCACCAGCAACATGGCGGTACACACCAGGATCCAGTACTTACACAGCATGCACCACATGTATTGTCCTACAATATCCACGCAACACATCTTACTATTCAGTGGTGGGGGCATAAAAAGCTTCAAAGAATGTCCAAAGTACTTTTCTTTTTTTTTTTAGTAAAACTAAAATGCTAATACAATTACTGACAGTTTGTCCCATACATAGGGAGAACATTTTTAGATTATTGAAAATATTCCCATAGAAAAGTTGTTTTGCTACAATCTCTGCCAAAATAACTTTTTCTACATACAATTCAAAAAACCTTTTTTACTTTGATGTTGTTTTAGTTTAATATAAAGTATTTGATTGTTTTTTGTCCATTATAATTGTGTTCATTCAATAGCATTGGATTGTATCAATGCATTTACATCCAGACAGTGCAAATGATTTGTTTTTAAGAAATACTTAAAAATGATGACATTGAAATTTTGATGTGCAAAGTATTAATGACAGGTCCAGCAACATCTCAGGAACTATCCAACCATCAGTAGTGTTACATTTGGTATTAATGACAGGTCCAGCAACATCTCAGGAACTATCCGACCATCAGCAGTGTTACATTTGGTATTAATGACAGGTCCAGCAACATCTCAGGAACTATTCGACATCAGTAGTGTTACATTTGGTATTAATGACAGGTCCAGCAAACATCTCAGGAACTATCCAACCATCAGTAGTGTTACATTTGGTATTAATGACAGGTCCAGCAAACATCTCAGGAACTATCCGACCATCAGTAGTGTTACATTTGGTATTAATGACAGGTCCAGCAAACATCTCAGGAACTATCCAACCATCAGTAGTGTTACATTTGGTATTAATGACAGGTCCAGCAAACATCTCAGGAACTATCCGACCATCAGCAGTGTTACATTTGGTATTAATGACAGGTCCAGCAACATCTCAGGAACTATCCGACCATCAGTAGTGTTAAATTTGGTATTAATGACAGGTCCAGCAACATCTCAGGAACTATCCGACCATCAGTAGTGTTACATTTGGTATTAATGACTGGTCCAGCAACATCTCAGGAACTATCCAACCATCAGTAGTGTTACATTTGGTATTAATGACAGGTCCAGCAACATCTCAGGAACTATCTGACCATCAGTAGTGTTACATTTGGTATTAATGACAGGTCCAGCAACATCTCAGGAACTATCTGACCATCAGTAGTGTTACATTTGGAATTAATGACAGGTCCAGCAACATCTCAGGAACTATCCGACCATCAGTAGTGTTACATTTGGTATTAATGACTGGTCCAGCAACATCTCAGTAACTATCCAACCATCAGTAGTGTTACATTTGGTATTAATGACTGGTCCAGCAACATCTCAGTAACTATCCGACCATCAGTAGTGTTACATTTGGTATTAATGACTGGACCAGCAACATCTCAGAAACTATCTGACCATCAGCAGTGTTACATTTGGTATTAATGACAGGTCCAGCAACATCTCAGGAACTATCTGACCATCAGTAGTGTTACATTTGGTATTAATGACAGGTCCAGCAACATCTCAGGAACTATACGACCATCAGTAGTGTTACATTTGGTATTAATGACTGGTCCAGCAACATCTCAGGAACTATCCGACATCAGTAGTGTTACATTTGGTATTAATGACTGGTTCAGCAAACATCTCAGGAACTATCCAACCATCAGTAGTGTTACATTTGGTATTAATGACTGGTCCAGCAACATCTCAGGAACTATCTGACCATCAGTAGTGTTACATTTGGTATTAATGACTGGTTCAGCAAACATCTCAGGAACTATCCAACCATCAGTAGTGTTACATTTGGTATTAATGACTGGTTCAGCAAACATCTCAGGAACTATCCAACCATCAGTAGTGTTACATTTGGTATTAATGACTGGTCCAGCAAACATCTCAGGAACTATCCAACCATCAGTAGTGTTACATTTGGTATTAATGACTGGTTCAGCAAACATCTCAGGAACTATCCAACCATCAGTAGTGTTACATTTGGTATTAATGACTGGTCCAGCAACATCTCAGGAACTATCCGACCATCAGTAGTGTTACATTTGGTATTAATGACAGGTCCAGCAACATCTCAGGAACTATCCAACCATCAGCAGTGTTACATTTGGTATAAATGACAGGTCCAGCAAACATCTCAGGAACTATCCAACCATCAGTAGTGTTACATTTGGTATTAATGACTGGTTCAGCAAACATCTCAGGAACTATCCAACCATCAGTAGTGTTACATTTAGTCAAAGCAAATCTAGCTTATACTCTTGGCAGAAAGTTGTAAAAGATTTACTTTTGGCAAGCAATACTGATAAAATAGTTATCTCAAATGAAAATAAGTGGGACAATTATTATAAAAACATTGTAGAAAATGTACAAATAAGCCAAGTTACTGCAAAGAAATACAAAAAGCTGTTGTTTTTGTTGTATTAAATAATAGAAATTTGGAGAAAATGAAATAAAATAGATACATTATTATATGCTATATATCAGATAGCTAAAATATAATGTGTTAGTAAAAAAGCTGCTTTACTATGTGAGGCATTGTCTTATGTAATAACTAGGAGATAGAAGCAACTAGTGTCATACCTACCAATGTTGTTTCTTGTTGAGAATATTTTTTATTTCTTAACATGTCAAAACACTGTACATCATTCAAAGGTATTAAGCGGTGACTAGAATTACATCTTGTTTGTAAATCCATTGAGAAGAGACAAAGTTACGCTTAAATACTCAAAACATCAGGTGCTAGGATACTTATACTGTATATATGATTAACACTTTATTACGGTTGTGATGTTTTTTAAAAGTAATCTCTTTTGTTTATATTTCTTGAAAGTGTTAATATAAATACTTTTAAAGACAAGCATGTATCAAATACAATTTTATGACAAAGATTTAGAGCCCCTTCAAAGGGTCCTCATCATCTCCATTACCAGACATTACACATCAGCACTTCAACACCAGGATTATACAATGGGTTTGGGCATTTAGGAGTATAATATAAAAGAAAGGTCTCCTACCTAACGACAGCATGGTATTGCTATCATACCCATCCGGGGAGTCGAGACCGTGAGGGAAATCTGTATAGGAATCACAACAAAAAACACACACCAATCATTGTTAATACATACAACACACCAGTGTTATTACCCTACACACATGTTACTGTATTCAACTGAATATAAGTAACATGCACCCATTTAAACAGTGATTTCTTCCCCTTAGCAGTGTAATATGCATTACAACTGTATGATCTATATATTTTCAGAGCTGTAAATAAACATTTTTTTACAATACCACTCAGTTTCTTAAAATTGTGAGTATCATTACTCATAAACTTACTAAAAATACTCTAAACTGTTAAATATTGTGAGTATTATTTTTGTATGTATTGTCCTGTGGAACAGTTTATTCCATATTTACATGGTGAAAATTGTTCAAAGCATGGGTCTAATCTTAAGGTCATACATATGTATTGTTTCCTTTTTTTTTTTACTTAACTACCATTTAATCAGAATAGTTGTTTCTTTACAATGTATTAATTCACATCCATTTAGAAAGTATGAACTATTTAAGGAAATTGTTTACTCTGAACAAGTTCCTTGTTACTCATTCATTTTGAATCCTATTGCAGTCAAAAATGATCTACAGCTCTGTAAATAAGACCATGAAGCCATATAACAACGGTTACTTAATACAATATTGGTAGTAGCAAGATTAAAACCAAACATCTAATGTCAGGTATCCCTCATATTACTTATTTAGTAGGCAAACAACATAATAATATCATGTTATTAAAAAATAGTATTATAAAGCTATTTGACACTTTCTTCTTCATTTCAATTGGATAATAGCCACAGAATCAAAAACTCTCTTCTTTGGGTTCCTTATGTATCAGTTAAATACAGTAAATGAGATACAACAGATTACATAATAAAAAAATGCACATGTCTCAATATTAAACTTGCTTTTAATTGTCATAAATGTTTAGGCTGAAATGCTCTTTTAATCTGCCTTACATATAAAGTCAGGTTTTATACTATGGTTGTGACATTAGGGTTATGCATTTGGAAACTAAACCACGCATAATTGCCAACACATTTGTCATTCAAAATTAAGTCACATGAAAGTGCAATTTGAAGGGCGTAACAAAAAAATCTCATTGTGTGTAATATTCTTAATCAAACGTAATCAATATCGGTTTAAATATAAAGCAAAACTTTAGAACAGGTAACATAATGTATGTCAGTATTTCATAATGACATCATTGATGGATAGGGGTTCATTTTGAAAAACAACAACAAGAAGAGCACTTACAGTGGCAGTGGCACTTAAAAGGGGTGACTACAGTATATGTTCTGGTTATTGGGATAAAAAAAGTGTATTAAACCATGAATGTTTGTGGTTACCAAAACTGCTGCCCGATATATAATAACTTTCTAATAACAGCTGCCTAGTAGTCGCTGCCCGATACTATCTAATAACAGCTGCCTAGTCTAACAAGAGTTGCGCGCAACATGTCCATGTCCATCATACGTTTCAAGCAACCTTCATCTTCACAAAATCGAGGGTTTATAGTAACTGTTAATGCGTTCAAACACTGTTGTCAGCATTCAGTAGGTAAGCATTCATAGTTTTCCTTAACACATCTTCATCTTACCACAAGGAACGTCGTTATCCATGACCAATAACTCTGACTTTCATTTCGGCAGAGTTATACAGCCTTTAAAAGCTTGTATTAGAAGTAATATGGTAAACAATCATGAATGTTTCCAATATTAAAGGAACACTGTCCATAAATAAAAATATTTAGAGCCACCCCAGAGAGAGAGGAAGAATACACAGGAATCTGGAAACATGCCCTACTCTTACTATTCATATGGTTCCTTAATGTGCTCTGACATTAATTATCGCTTAACCATTTATTCTTTTAATGAATCAGTAGAAAGGTTTTTTATTTGTTTAGTAACATATTTATTTCCAGAATCTTTACATGTTTTGGATATAGAGAAATGAAAAGTCCACTTAAATACATGTACCGTCTGAAGAAGATATCATTGGAACAGCAGTTTTAAATGTCGTTAACATAATTATATATGTATATTGTGCTTTACAGTGTCCCTTTAAACAGAGAATTTGTTTTTGATTTAGATAAATATATTTTAAAACAAGAGGTCAATGACCTTGAAGCTCTACTGATTGATTTTGATTTCAGGAAGTAGTCGCTACAGACTTGTTTTTTGAAAATCTATTTTTAACCGTGGCGGCCATCTTGAATTTCCGGCCGACCTGAAATTTTGCTAAGATCAATAAGACATTAAGAGCAACATTCCTGTGAAGTTTCATGAAAATCCGTCAGGTAGTTTCAAAGAAGTAGTCGCTACAAGTTTTCATTATATAACTCTATGTAAACAAAGCAGCCATGTTTAAGGTCAAATCAAAACGATTTTCGACAAGGACCAACATCATGTCATACTGATCATTTTAGAAAAAGTCCCATATCAATATCTCTTATTGTTTTGAAGAAGAAGTCGCTACAAACTTATTTATTTTAAATCTATTTTTAGCTGTGGCGGCCATCTTGAATTTCCGGCCGACCTGAAATTTTTCTAGGATCAACTAGACATCAAGAGCAACATTCCTGTGAAGTTTCATTAACATCCGTCAAGTAGTTTTAGAGGAGTAGTCGCTACAAGTTTTTACTATATAACTCTATGTAACCAAAGATGGCCACTGGCAGCCATGTTTAACGTCGAATCAAAATAATTTTCCACAAGGATCTACATCATGTCATGCTGATCATTTTAGAAAAAGTCCCATATCAATATCACTTATAGTTTTCAAGAAGTAGTCGCTACAAACTTATTTTTTAAAAATCTATTTTTAGCTGTGACGGCCATCTTGAATTTCCGGCCGATCTGAAATTTTGATAGGATCAATTAGACATCAAAAGCAACATTCCTGTAAAGTTTCATGACAATCCGCCAAGTAGTTTCAGAGGAATAGTCGCTACAAGTTTTTACTATATAACTCTATGTAAACAAAGATGGCCGATGGCAGCCATGTTTAACGTTGAATCAAAACGATTTTTGACTAGGATCAACATCATGTAATGCTGATCATTTTAGAAAAAGTCCCATATCAATATCACTTATAGTTTTCAAGTAGTAGTCGCTACAAACTTATTTTTTAAAAATCTATTTTTAGCTGTGACGGCCATCTTGAATTTCTGGCCGACCTGAAATTTTTCTAGGATCAATTAGACATCAAGAGCAACATTCCTGTAAAGTTTCATGACAATCCGCCAAGTAGTTTCAGAGAAGTAGTCGCTACAAGTTTTTACTATATAACTCTATGTAAACAAAGATGGCCGCTGGCAGCCATGTTTAACGTTGAATCAAAACGATTTTTGACTAGGATCAACATCATGTCATGCTGATCATTTTAGAAAAAGTCCCATATCAATATCACTTATAGTTTTCAAGAAGAAGTCGCTACAAACTTGTATTTTAAAACTCTATTTTTAGCTTTGGCGGCCATCTTGGATTTCACATCAACATGAATTTTTGCTAGGATCAACTAGACTTTATGGGCAACATTTCTGTAAAGTTTCATGAATATCCATCCAGTAGTTTCAGCTGTGAAGTCGCTACAAATAAAAGTTTACGGACAGACAGACGGACAGACGGACAGACGGACGGACGGACGGACGACGGACGCCGCACCACGGCATAAGCTCTGCTGATCTCTGATCAGTAGAGCTAAAAAACTTGAAAATGATCTTAAATTTGGTTGTTGGGTATTAAATGTTTTTGTCAACATATAGGTTATTTTGACTTGATGTATAACTAATGCAATTATCCAGTATGTCAACTTGTATTGTTTCACAAAATGACATTTTAATCTAAGGGTATCATGTTTTATCAAGAAATGTCAGCCGAATTAATGTGATGTTGCTGCTGGTATTGCAATAGCAATTAACACTGGCTAGCAGTATAACAAAACCGATGACAGATTTAGATTCAGCCTCAAAAATACCTCAGAAACATATACTTCATATTGGGCTACCTCAAAGGGGGGAAAATAAATAAAACATTGAAGTGCCGAATTTCTAAAAATAGCCCATAACAAGAAAGTTGAATTTTGGGAGGTGCTCTAAATAAAAAGTGATTTTTTTCGGATTTGGCTCGATGCAGGGAAACAGAAAATGTGTCAATATGTCAATATTTTAGGCACGGACATTCATTTACATTTCGAACACATACTAATGTAAAAACAATCATATGTGTTGTGTCCCTGAGCAAAACACTTTATCGTACTGGTTCTACCTAGGAAGACATTGAGAGTGATTCTTACAATCCATGTAAAATAAATAAGTTTAAACTAATATGAAAAGAGTTATTGTAATTGAATTTGGTTGTCTGTACAACACAATAGTAATTATATTTGACAGTTTAATCTTCATTTCTGTGATAAACCTTTTTTACTGGAGTATCAAATTACCCATCTGCAGTAGCTGACATAAAGTTAAAGTAATTATGTTCCTGAAACTCACACTTAAATGTGCAGAGATTGAAATGTGTATGTATTTAAAACAGAAGCGAAATGTAGTTTATGGATGTCTAAGAACAATGTACAGTGGCAGTGAGTTTAAATATGAAATCTGGTACTCCACAATTTTATATTGCTCAACAGTCAAAGATGTTACATGTATTGTGAAATTGGAGACATGTATTTAAGAGACAACTGACCTTGATACAGGGTCATTTGGAGGCTGAAAGTTATTGGAATAAAAACAATGACCAGTGATGTTATATATGAAATTTGAACACTCTACTCTATAGGACAAAAAAGTAAAATAATTTAACGCACATTTTAACACAGTTTTTGAAAGTCCCATGGTCAGCTGGAGAGCTGGAAGTTATTGGCATTAAAAAGGACAATGACAAGGAGGTTATATATGAAATTTGAAAACTCTGCTCCAAAGAATAAAAAAGAAAATAGTTTAATGCACTTTTAACACATGTTTTTTTAATAATACAGTTCTTTCTAATGTTGCGTTATAATATATTTAGCAGCAAAAGTTTAATTCAGAATGTTTAGTATATATATATATATATAATACATGTGTATTATTAAATTTACCACAAGCATTCACCATGCTGCAATGTTAACACACAATTTAGTATTATCATACAAGGGGCATTCAGAAGTTTTAGTCACGTAAGCGCTTAATAGCTTATAATGGACCAAAAAAAAACGCATGAAAAAAATATGCATGTGTAGTTCAGTGCAACAGCTTTCTAAAACACCCAATCATCGCGGTCATCTGTCTTGCCATTGACAAGTTCACAGTGCTTAAAATGTTAAAAAATGTTAAAGTGAGGAGGTTCAAGACCCAGACCGGTCAGGTAGACCAAGTGTTGCAGTAACAACAGCAAGCCCTGCTGCTGTGCTAGATATGGTTGATGAAGATGCCAGATATACTGTTTATCATATAGCCACAGATATTGGCATTTCTCCAGGTTGACCAAGTGTTGCAGTAACAACAGCAAGCAATGATGCTGTGCTAGATATGGTTGATGAAGATGTCAGATATTGGCATTTCTTGACAGATAATGGCATTTCTTCAGGCAGAGTTCATAAAATTCAGACAAATCCTTTAAAATTGAAGAAGATATGTGCACATATCTGAAGAATGTGCTAAAATATCTTTAAAATGTACAATAACTGATAAAAATAGGAATGACTTGCTAACAGGTGATGAAACTTGGGTACTTACAACCACAAAGGAAGATTGACAACAAAATGTGGATCAATATAAATCAAACACATCTAGTTATAAATTTAAAGCCCTTCTGAAATGGGAAAATGTACAACAGTCACAGCACCCAGCATCATTCGCCAGTCTTAAGTTCTCGCACTTTTTCCTGTTCCTTCGACTGAACAGTCCTTCGAGACACATCTCGAAGTGCTGTTTGTAGCGTCTAGCATCAGTGCCTCAAGGTCATACCAAGGGCAGACTACACTATGATATTTAAGCCATGCATTTCTCGATGACATACTAAGTGTATATATGTTAAGGGAAAATACTATCATGATTAATATAAATCAAACTTAACTTTGATATTTTAATTGTACAGCTTAAGTGACACAACTTTCTGCATGCCCCTCCGAACATGAATTGTTAGTTGGCATAGCTATCTAACTAGTCCAATATACCATTTATTGTTAATTGACATACATGTAGCACTAGCGATCTATTTAGTTCACTACACCATTACAGATTGTTACTTGGCATTATAACACTAGGCAGTATATTACCATTCATAGCACAAGCAATCTAGAAACTTTACCAAATGAAGCTACAAAGTAAATAGAGAACATTTCAAATGTCAATTTATTTATTTATTTTTAAAGAACTGTAAAAAGTTATACTTCCAAATGAAATAAGCACATGCATACCAATGAAAGAGGGGTAAAAGACGAAAGCATTGCACAGACTAGATTTGGTTCTCCCCAGAACTTGTGATCCCTAACACATCCTCATTTATCAGTGGGTTTTAGTGGTACCGAAAAACGGCACCATTAACGATACCATTCCCAATGGCAAAAAGTATGTTTTTTTCCCAAGTGGAATGAAAACATTCCCAATCTCAAAACCAAAAAACAACAATATGTTGAGGAGAATATGTATTTTTAGGGGAGGGTAATGAAATACTTCAAGAGGATGTATACATGGTAATGTGTTTGCAAAGTATTTAAACGTACAATATTGCTTTTGTCTGATAGTGAAAAAATCCAAATTTAAGGAAAAATGACGCGAATTTTCCCAATTGAATGAAAAAGAGTGAAAAAAATCGCTGTTTATACAGATACTTTTGTAAAAGTAAGTATGTCACACAACCATTGATTCGCAGCAATACTAACCACATACAATATAAACACAACATTTAAATGAATGGGAGATTAACATTTAAATAAGAACACATATGCATATTATATGACATCCTATTTTTCTGATGAATTTCAAATGTATTCACTGCAATCTCCATATCTAAATTAGTGTGAACCATATAAAACCATTAACAAACATCGCAAAAAATAATTCAACCAGATCATTCTGACAATATGCACTACTAGACATCATACTGATACTTCCTACCAAGATTCATGAAAACAGATGAAAAATGTAGGAGTTAAGCGGAAATAATTTACACTTGAAAAACTTCAAAGTCGCATCTCCGCCAAAAAATCATTCAAATGGAACATCCTGACAATCATAGTCATAATTCCTAGTTCCATGAAAATCAAACAAAAAACGTAGAGAGAGTGGAAACGACAAGCTTTTGATTTGAAAAACTTCAAAGTCCTGTAACTCAGGCAAGAATCATTCAGTCAGAACGTCCTGATAATAAAAGCTACTAGACATTAAACTGATACTTCCTATGAAGTTTCATGGAAATTAGATGAAGGAGTTGGAGGAGTTGAGCGGAGAAGCTTTAGATGTGAAAAACTTCAAAGTCTCATAACTCCGCCAAAAATATGCGCTGCTAGACACCATACTGATACTTACTATGAAGTTTCATGAAAAACGTAGGAGGAGTTGAGAGGACAAGCTTTAGATTTGAAAAACTTCGAAGTCTCGTAACTCCGCCTAAAATCACTCAATCTGAACGTCCTGATAATATGCGCTAATAGACATCATACTGATACTTCCTACGAAGTCTCACAAAAATCAGAAGAAAAACATAGGAGTAGTTGAGCAGACAAGCTTTAGATACAAAAAACTTAAAAGTCCTTTAACTTCATCAAACCGGAACATCCTGAGAATATGCGCTACTAGAAATCATACTGATACTGCCTACGAAGTTTCATGAAAATTGGATGAACAACATAGGAGGACAAATAATCAATCAACCACAATGTCCTGATAAAATGCGCTACTAGACATCACACTTCAAAGTCTCGTAACTCCACCAAAAATCATTCAACCGGAACATCTTGATAATATGCATCCTGACAATATGCACTACTAAATATCATACTGGCACTTTCTATGAAGTTTCATGAAAATCAGATGAAAAACATGAGTCCGCCAAAAATTATTCAATTCCAACTGGTAGAGAATGAGCTAGATGGTGTGAAGAATTGGTAGATAATGAGCTAGATGGTGTGAAGAATTGGTAGAGAATGAGCTAGATGTTGTGAAGAATTGGTAGAGAATGAGCTAGATGGTGTGAAGAGTTGGTAGAGAATGAGCTAGATGGTGTGAAGAATTGGTAGAGAATGAGCTAGATGGTGTGAAGAATTGGTAGAGAATGAGCTAGATGGTGTGAAGAATTGGTAGAGAATGAGCTAGATTTTGTGAAGAATTGGTAGAGAATGAGCTAGATGGTGTGAAGAATTGGTAGAGAATGAGCTAGATGGTGTGAAGAATTGGTAGAGAATGAGCTAGATGGTGTGAAGAATTGGTAGAGAATGAGCTAGATGGTGTGAAGAATTGGTAGAGAATGAGCTAAATGTTGTGAAGAACTGGTAGAGAATGAGCTAGATGGTGTGAAGAATTGGTAGAGAATGAGCTAAATGTTGTGAAGAACTGGTAGAGAATGAGCTAAATGTTGTGAAGAACTGGTAGAGAATGAGCTAGATGGTGTGAAGAATTGGTAGAGAATGAGCTAGATGGTATGAAGAATTGGTAGAGAATGAGCTAGATGGTGTGAAGAGTTGGTAGAGAATGAGCTAGATGGTGTGAAGAGTTGGTAGAGAATGAACTAGATGGTGTGAAGAATTGGTAGAGAATGAGCTAGATGGTGTGAAGAATTGGTAGAGAATGAGCTAGATGGTGTGAAGAATTGGTAGGGAATGAGCTAAATGTTGTGAAGAATTGGTAGAGAATGAGCTAGATGGTGTGAAGAATTGGTAGAGAATGAGCTAGATGGTGTGAAGAATTGGTAGAGAATGAGCTAGATGTTGTGAAGAATTGGTAGAGAATGAGCTAGATGGTGTGAAGAGTTGGTAGAGAATGAGCTAGATGGTGTGAAGAATTGGTAGAGAATGAGCTAGATGGTGTGAAGAATTGGTAGAGAATGAGCTAGATGGTGTGAAGAATTGGTAGAGAATGAGCTAAATGTTGTGAAGAACTGGTAGAGAATGAGCTAGATGGTGTGAAGAATTGGTAGAGAATGAGCTAAATGTTGTGAAGAACTGGTAGAGAATGAGCTAAATGTTGTGAAGAACTGGTAGAGAATGAGCTAGATGGTGTGAAGAATTGGTAGAGAATGAGCTAGATGGTATGAAGAATTGGTAGAGAATGAGCTAGATGGTGTGAAGAGTTGGTAGAGAATGAGCTAGATGGTGTGAAGAGTTGGTAGAGAATGAACTAGATGGTGTGAAGAATTGGTAGAGAATGAGCTAGATGGTGTGAAGAATTGGTAGAGAATGAGCTAGATGGTGTGAAGAATTGGTAGAGAATGAGCTAGATGGTGTGAAGAATTGGTAGAGAATGAGCTAGATGGTGTGAAGAATTGGTAGATAATGAGCTAGATGGTGTGAAGAATTGGTAGATAATGAGCTAGATGGTATGATGAGTTGGTAGAGAATGAGCTAAATGTTGTGAAGAGTTGGTAGAGAATGAGCTAGATGGTGTGAATAATTGGTAGAGAATGAGCTAGATGGTGTGAAGAGTTGGTAGATAATGAGCTAGATGGTGTGAATAATTGGTAGAGAATGAGCTAGATGGTGTGAATAATTGGTAGAGAATGAGCTAGATGGTGTGAAGAATTGGTAGAGAATGAGCTAGATGGTGTGAAGAATTGGTAGAGAATGAGCTAGATGGTGTGAAGAATTGGTAGAGAATGAGCTAGATGGTGTGAAGAGTTGGTAGAGAATGAGCTAGATGGTGTGAAGAATTGGTAGAGAATGAGCTAGATGGTGTGAAGAATTGGTAGAGAATGAGCTAGATGGTGTGAAGAATTGGTAGAGAATGAGCTAGATGGTGTGAAGAACTGGTAGAGAATGAGCTAGATGGTGTGAATAATTGGTAGAGAATGAGCTAGATGGTGTGAAGAATTGGTAGAGAATGAGCTAGATGGTGTGAAGAGTTGGTAGATAATGAGCTAGATGGTATGAAGAGTTGGTAGAGAATGAGCTAGATGGTGTGAAGAGTTGGTAGAGAATGAGCTAGATGGTGTGAAGAATTGGTAGATAATGAGCTAGATGGTATGAAGAATTGGTAGATAATGAGCTAGATGGTATGAAGAGTTGGTAGAGAATGAGCTAAATGTTGTGAAGAATTGGTAGAGAATGAGCTAGATGGTGTGAAGAGTTGGTAGATAATGAGCTAGATGGTATGAAGAGTTGGTAGAGAATGAGCTAGATGGTGTGAAGAATTGGTAGAGAATGAGCTAGATGGTGTGAAGAGTTGGTAGATAATGAGCTAGATGGTATGAAGAGTTGGTAGAGAATGAGCTAGATGGTGTGAAGAATTGGTAGAGAATGAGCTAGATGGTGTGAAGAATTGGTAGAGAATGAGCTAGATGGTGTGAAGAGTTGGTAGATAATGAGCTAGATGGTATGAAGAGTTGGTAGAGAATGAGCTAGATGGTGTGAAGAGGTGGTAGAGAATGAGCTAGATGGTGTGAAGAATTGGTAGATAATGAGCTAGATGGTATGAAGAATTGGTAGATAATGAGCTAGATGGTATGAAGAGTTGGTAGAGAATGAGCTAAATGTTGTGAAGAATTGGTAGATAATGAGCTAGATGGTATGAAGAGTTGGTAGAGAATGAGCTAAATGTTGTGAAGAATTGGTAGAGAATGAGCTAGATGGTGTGAAGAGTTGGTAGATAATGAGCTAGATGGTATGAAGAGTTGGTAGAGAATGAGCTAGATGGTGTGAAGAATTGGTAGAGAATGAGCTAAATGTTGTGAAGAACTGGTAGAGAATGAGCTAGATGGTGTGAAGAATTGGTAGAGAATGAGCTAGATGGTGTGAAGAATTGGTAGATAATGAGCTAGATGGTATGAAGAATTGGTAGATAATGAGCTAGATGGTATGAAGAATTGGTAGATAATGAGCTAGATGGTATGAAGAGTTGGTAGAGAATGAGCTAAATGTTGTGAAGAATTGGTAGAGAATGAGCTAGATGGTGTGAAGAGTTGGTAGATAATGAGCTAGATGGTATGAAGAGTTGGTAGAGAATGAGCTAAATGGTGTGAAGAATTGGTAGATAATGAGCTAGATGGTATGAAGAATTGGTAGATAATGAGCTAGATGGTATGAAGAGTTGGTAGAGAATGAGCTTAATGTTGTGAAGAATTGGTAGAGAATGAGCTAGATGGTGTGAAGAGTTGGTAGATAATGAGCTAGATGGTATGAAGAGTTGGTAGAGAATGAGCTAAATGGTATGAAGAATTGGTAGATAATGAGCTAGATGGTATGAAGAGTTGGTAGAGAATGAGCTAGATGGTATGCAGAATTGGTAGATAATGAGCTAGATGGTATGAAGAGTTGGTAGAGAATGAGCTAAATGTTGTGAAGAATTGGTAGAGAATGAGCTAGATGGTGTGAAGAATTGGTAGAGAATGAGCTAGATGGTGTGAAGAATTGGT
This sequence comes from Cyrtodaria siliqua, assembly GCA_037043455.1. NCBI lineage: Eukaryota > Metazoa > Mollusca > Bivalvia > Adapedonta > Hiatellidae > Cyrtodaria > Cyrtodaria siliqua. The sequence goes on along the minus strand of JAWPHD010014753.1, from coordinate 37,601 downwards.
AGAGAATGAGCTAGATGGTGTGAAGAATTGGTAGAGAATGAGCTAGATGGTGTGAAGAACTAAACTCAACATTTGTGTCCATTAAGTAGGTCAAGGTCAGCCAGGAATAATGAATTGAATTGGATTCTACAGTCGCACCAACAGCTAAGGTCATGTGGCAACTTTTCCAGCTTCCACTGGTGGAGGAATACCCCAGGTGCCCCTCCGGGAAATTTTCATCCATGGGAGGGCACCTGGGTAGAAACACGGACGTTCCGCAAGCCAACTGGATAGCTTCCCCACATGAAGATTCCTAGGCCAATGAGGGATCGAACCCACAGCGGGAAGGAGGAATAATGAAGACTGTCAATTAAGCTTAACGTAATTGTTGACCATTAGACATACCTTAAGTAGGTGAAGGCCAGTCATGATGACCTACTCTTGGCATTAAGTGTTTTACTCATCATAGTATTCCTGTAGATTAAGTTTGAAGAAACATCTAATAGTGTCTTAGTAATAGAGCTTAATTAAGTCTCAGGAATTAACTTTACATAATCTGACCAGAATATGGCCATGGAATGTATTTCTCCGAAATAGGAGTAAATACTGTTAATGTTATTGATTTGTTAAATACCCAAATTGAATATAATTATTTTCAAGTTCATTTTAGTTTAGAAAGCTATTTGAGCAAGAGTAAAGAATAAATGTTTACAGCTGATGCATATCTTGACGTTAAACAAAGAATTGGTATGTGATGTTATTTAGGATCTAGTGAACACTGAGGGCTATTCCATTAAAACATACCCGGGACCCCAGGAAGGCAATTTAATAAAAATCTATGGGTGAACCCTATTTTCCGAATTGTGGTTCTATGCCTGGGTGGTTTAAAACAAATATTGGGACAATCAGACTTTTCAAACTAAAATCCAACCAGAAGTCTTGTTTTGTGTTTAACGTATTTGTTGAAAATCAAAAGATTAAGTTCATCAATTTGAAAGCGCGCATTTCATTGGTTGATTGCAAGATTTGAAACCAATCACATTACAGCTTTCATACTGGCAATGGGTGGTCACGCAAATTTGTCCAGTGGATAGAAGAAGAAAGATCACTCGAATATTAATAGTTTGAACGGTGATTTCCTTTTCATATTCTTATTTTTCAATGAATTGCAGTATTATCTTTTACTATTTTATCATACAAAACGCTTAACAATGAATGCTTATTCACAAATGCAAGCTGCTAAATAACACCGGGAAAGAAACACCTATTTTGGATGGTTTAATTTGCGGGACCCATTGTTTGTATGTTGTATGTTAAAATCACTGCTAAATTCAATACCTGATTGATATTATATCTAAAGCATACATTTTAATAAACGTTTTCTCTTTAAAAACATTCCCTTAAGAAAATCATGCTCTTTTTTCCCCAATTTTGACAATCTCTTACTTCTTTTTCCCAAAATCAGCCGGCCTAGGACTTTTCCCAATATGCTGACTGGGGCTAGAACCACTTACGTTCTTCAAGCAGTTGTCATGTTTTATGTAGTTCATATGTAAATATATATGTAGTTCAATATAAATAAATAAATAAAATCTATGGGTGGGTGTATTTTAGCCAACTTAAATTCTATAGGTGGGACTTGCAAACTCAATTTTGCATCTATGGGTGGGTGATCAATTTCAAAAGTGCCTTCCTGGGGTCCCATGTATGTTTTAATGGAATATCCCTGATATGGGACTGCATGCCTTCATCCACTTACAGTAGTAAAATTAACTTAATGATTTCTGTTGCATGAAAATATAAACGGATGCTTACGACAATGACGATGCTCAGGTGATGACAATAGCTCTTTATTGACAACAGCTCTTTATTGTTTTAAAAACAGACATGATATTAAAAAGAGTCCCAAGACCTTAACAAGCAATTAGCACAGCATTTATGCTAGACAAAATGAGAGACTTACTATTATAAGGACTTTAGAAAAAATATTTGCTGGATGTTGAAAGCTCAATACTGCCTTATCTTTAAAGAGAAACAAAGAATCTGAATCCTGAACACAAGTTATCCAAGACAAAAGAGAGACAAAATAGACAAAAGAGAGAAAGAAGGAGAGAGGCACAGAAAGCAGGGGACCTTTCCTGGATGCAAGGTAAAACATATTCCCACTTTTTCCATAGAAATTTTAAATCTTACTGTCCGTGTGCTCATGGAGAATCTGCATTTTTATATCCTCTCCTAACATCAGAAAGATTCAGTATGACAAAAACAAATATTCTTCAGCTGAATTTCATATAAAGTTTGAGGTGATTTTACACCAACAAGCCTCTATCAAAGTCACTGGGTCTTTTTCTATAGTTTAGTATTGTCTTCTTTTGCCAATAAGAGCACAACACTGTTCAACAGTAGAGCAAAACCGTGCAAAGTCATGAAACATAAATATTGTAATCTGGGTTCTTATTGTCAATGATAAAAGAAAATCCAAATACTAGAAAATCCAATATTACAGAATAATGTAGAGACATGCTCCTAGGATAATATACAACTAGAACTATCACTGAAGGGGATAAATACACCCCCACCCCACCCCCTTTTTGATCAGTTGTTATGTGAAGTTTGAGGTATGCAAGTAATAAGCAGCACTTTGTGAAAGTGGGGGTATAATAATCCCTGAAAATTTTACAATATTTAAGATTAACCTCTATCCAAGTGCATTATAACTGTTAGGTACAAGTAACTTAGGAGGGAAAAACATAAAATTAATAACAAAGAAACCAAAAAGCCTAAATTAATAAAAGCTACAACATTGATTTCAATCTAACTGAAAGTGCTATTGAAGTTGGATAAATGATATGTATAATTCCTACTTAAGTAGTGTCTTTTCTGAAGTATTCAGTAACACAAAGAGAGACTTACTGAACATCTCCGAGAGAGACCTGGGGGAGCCAGGTGTCCCAGCCAGGGTCTCCATTGGGTACTTCTCTTCCTCCGCCAAGATCGACTGTCGCTTCTCGCGTATAAACTGTCTCAGTGTCAGCCAGAACATCAGAGTGTACAACACCTGCAGCAGACGGCACCACAGATGAATGGCCCAGGTCATGGGTATCATAGTTTACATATAACAAAGAAATACCTTCTAGATCTTATATTCTATACCAAAACTAAAACAAAACTTGACAGAAACTGAAGATTTCTTTCTGATTTTCCTTTTTACTAAATGCCAGACAATGACTGTGAAAAGTCATTTTATAAAACTTTTTCTTGCATACTATTGTTATCCATTTTTTACATGAGTGATGGAAAGCCTGATTTTACATAATTGGGGGTGTATATGAAATTCACGCACATCAACGATGATGTCGTTGGATGACGTCAATGTGTAAACGAACATGCAAAACGTCAGTAGTTGGGGACGTCAGTGCACAAAATGTCAAAGTTATTATAACCTGGGTATCTGGTTCAGATAAGGAAATTCCAACCTTTGGTGTAACAGTTATAAATCGGAACCTTGACAGAGCTTCAGTTAGGATAAAAACAGCTACATCTTGTGTTGAAATTCATGATTTTCACCAATTACCCATGAAAGATGCTTATACTATCTGACTGGCCAAGCAGCCCCATATACTGATACATCATAAGGGGTCATATTCAGTTTCTTCTAGGGTTCCTTTCTAAATATTTATATTCTTTTTTTTATTATGATCACATGATGTTGTTATAGTTCTCATCAGTCTTACCTAGCTGACACCAAGCTTACCTGTAAAGCTAGCTGACAACAAGCTTACCTGTCAAGCTAGCTGACAACAAGCTTACCTGTAAAGCTAGCTGACAACAAGCTTACCTGTCAAGCTAGCTGACAACAAGCTTACATGTAAAGCTAGCTGACAGCAAGCTTACATGTAAAGCTGACAACAAGCTTACCTGTAAAGCTAGCTGACAACAAGCTTACCTGTAAACCTAGCTGACAACAAGCTTACCTGTAAACCTAGCTGACAAGCTTACCTGTAAACCTAGCTGAGCTTACCCATAAAGCTGGTGGATGACAAGCTTACCATTAAAGCTAGCTGACGATAAGCTTACCTGGAAGCCAGCTGATAACAAAGCTTACCTGTAAAGCCAGTTGAAGACAAGGGTATGGGAACTTTTTCAGGCCCACGTCAGCCAACTTCAATCCCCACTTCTCAGTTGGCAGTTCTGTGTCGGTGAGATTCATTCCATAAATAAACTGGATGATGAGGAGGCAGATGCCGTAGAACAAGATAACGGGGGACAGGCAATAGCAGACACGCCGAGAGTTGGGGAACATCCAGATGATGCAGGCTGCTAGAAGTAGTACAAATGTCAACCAACTGTGGAAGGTTATACTCCATGCCTGTAAATAGGAAAACCAATCTGTATCTATAAAACAGGGCAAGATCAATTAAGAGTTGCTAGGAATGGTGCAGATACCTGCCTTAAAGAGACACACGGCAATCTTAAAAGTATTTACCATACATTAAAATTATAACACCAATTTATCAGTATCATTTCGACTTCAAATTTGCTGCATGTAATACAATTCTTCCATAGGCTTAAATATATAATTGGTGCAATATAATCAATAATTAGTAATATGGATAATCAAATAATAATAATGCTCCAGATAAACAAGAGGGCCAAGATGGCCCTATATCGATCACCTGAGTACTGGCCCATTATCAAACTTCTTCGAAATCTCATGGTCATTTACAATCTGTGCATGTTTGGTTAAGATTTTTTAATTTTTTCCTATATAAGTCAATGTAAAACTGTGACCCCCGGGGCGGGGCCAAATTTTACACCAGGGTCACCATTTGAACAAACTTGGTAGAGGATCATAAGCTTAAAGCAAATTCAAAATATTAAACCTCTGGCTCTTGTAGTTGCAGAGAAGATTTTTTAAAAGTTTTTCCCTATACAAGTCTATATAAAACTGTGACCCCGGGGCAGGGCAAAATGTGACCCCAGGGTCACCATTTGAACCAACTTGATAAAGGACCATAATCTTATAGTAAATGCAAAAGATTAAACCTCTGGCTCTTGTAGTTTCAGAGAAGAAGATTTTTTGATTTTTTTTCTACATAAGTCTATGTAAAACTGTGACCCCGGGGAGTGGCCAAATTTGACACAAAGGTCACCATTTGTACAAACTTAGGAGAGGACCATAAGCTTATAGCAATAGCAAAATATTAAACATCTGGCTCAAGTAGTTTCAGAGAAGACGATTTTTTAAAGTTTTTCCGTACACAAGTCTATGTAAAACATGTGACCCCTGGGGCGGGGCCAAATGTGACCCCAGGGTCACCATTTGAACAAACTTGGTAAAGGACTATAATCTTATAGTAAATGCAAAATATTAAACCTCTGGCTCTTGTAGTTTCAGAAAAGAAGATTTTTATTTTTTTCCTATATAAGTCTATGTAAAACTGTGACCCCCGGGGCGGGGCCAAATTTGACCCCAAGGTCACCATTTGAACAAACTTAGTAGAGGACCATAAACTGATGCTACATGTAATACATAAAAGGTCTGTGCCTTGTGGTTTCAGAGAAGAAAATCTCAATATACAAACTTTGGACCCCCAGGGCAAGGTCATTTTTGACCCCAAGAACTTCATTTGAACAAACTTGATAGTCTAGGCGTTGGTGATCATTTTAAAAGAAAAACTGTCGAAATCTGTCCAGCGGTTCTTGAGATTTTTTAAGGTTTCGACCATATATGGTAATGGCGGCCATCTTGGATGTCACGCTGACCTAATTTTAACAAATTTAAAATGCATTTAACTATGGATCATCCACATGAAGTTTGGTCAAAATTGGCCAAGCAGTTTCTGAGGAGAAGTCGTTTGAAGCAAAAGTTAACAACAATGACGGACGGATGGACGGACGACAGACGAAGAGTGATCCAAATCTAAAAATCTAAGCATAAAATCACAAAGGGCAACAACTCTAATTTGAATGAACACAGTGAACACAGTTCTTGCACTCTGCACTTCCACTCATTGCCCTCTATCATTGTGTGAATAATGTTATTATTTTCTGCTGGCTTCCAAGCCATGTAGGAATACGTGGTAATGATAGAGCTGATAGTGCTGCTAAAGCAGCATTAGGTTTACATATATCTAATGCTAAATTACCTTATACTGATTTTAAAATTTGTATTAACACATTTATTCGTAACTCTTGGCAAGCCGCTTGGGATTTGTCAGTTAACAATAAACTCCATTCAATTAAGCCGTTACTTGGAGAATGGCGTTCTTCTAGTAGACCCATTCGTCGAGAAGAAGTTGTCCTAGCCCGGTGCAGGATAGGGCATACACGTTATACTCATTCATATTTATTACAAGCTGCGCAATTACCAGAATGTATACCCTGCTTTGCACCCTTAACGATCAAACATATCTTGTTGGAATGTGTAGACTTTGATCCTATGCGTCAAAGGTACTACAATGTTAATACTATGAAAGAGTTATTTGATACTATAGATTTTAGTCTTGTTTTAGATTTCCTAAAAGAAATCAGACTATATAAATCATTATAATGTGTTCTTATGTATATTTACTTGTTTATATACCCGTTGACGGGCATTTGTTGATTTACATATATAGTTTATATTACTACGATATCATCCCTTATTTTTAATAGTTTTATCTTTATATATTTACCTTCATTTTTAATTACTACTTAATTTCTTCATCCTTCGTCGTTTTTTTGCGAACAATATGACCTATTTATGTGTCGACGTGCCATAAAACACCATTCAATCAATCAATCAGTGTGTGAAGTTTCATTGCAGTCCCACTAGTAGTTTTGAAGATATGCTCTGGACAAAAAAATTACGAAGGACAATAACTCTAATTTGAATGAGACAACGAACACAGTTCTTGCACTCTGCACTTCCTCCCATTGCCCTCTATCTTTGTTTGAAGTTTCATTGCAGTTCCATCAGTAGTTTTGAAAATATGCTTCGGATAAAAAAAATCTAAGTATAAAATTACAAGGGCAATAACTCTAATTTGAATGAAGACAGAGTTACAGTTTTTGCACTCTGCACATCCTCTTATTGTCCTCTATCAATGTTCCAAGTTTCATTTCATTCCCTTTAATACTTTTCGAGTTATGGTCCAGACAAGAGTGTGACGGACGGACAGACAAAGCGGCAACTATATGTTCGCCCTTCATGATATTTTCAAATATGAAAGGTATGTTGAAAAACTAATGGGACGCCACAAGTTTATTAAAATAAATCAAGATTGCCATGTGTCTGTTTAACAACACTGGTTGGGAATTTTCCATCACCTCGACAAACATGATTTCAGTGAACATGTCAAATACTAAGAAGGTCAGTGATCATCATTCCGTCATATAAGACGCGTGCCTTTTCAAGAACTTCTCTTATACCAAGTTTGATAACAAGAGCACTGCCTAGCAAAGCATAAACGCCCATCTTTAGCAAGGTTAAGTTCCAGGTTAAAACTTTTTCAAAGGGGAATAATTTAAAAAATATGAACCAGAGAGTTATGGGCCTTTATAAGAAGTATTCATTTAGTAATGTTCAAAGATGTGTGCAAAGTTTCATTTTTGAACACCTAATACTTTGTAAGTTATTAGTCACAATCACTTGTAAAAGGAAAGGTTAAGTTCCAGGTTAAACCTTTTTTCAAAGGGAAATATTTAAAAAAATATTAACCAGATAGTAACTGTGATTGGCCTTTATCAGATGTATTCACTGGATCATGCTCAGATGTTCATGGAGATGCAGTTATTCAGCCCTAAAACCTATTTTAGACCATAAAACCAATCACATACTACTCCACATTGAAAGATTCAGCATTCTTATACTTTTCAAGTTACAAGCTAGAAATAGGACAAACATAGACACAATATTTGTTTCTATGGCAATCCCAATTCATGTTCACCACTTATTTGTTGATGCTATCCAATGACGTTCTTCCATTTTCTTGCCATGTTATGTGATGTCATTTTCAGACGGTAATTTCAAGCATTTTAAATTTAAGACATAAGTAATATGTTAACTAAGTTGCAACAGAATGTCCATTTAAGACAGAACTCTGAAATCAGTGTATAAACTACTAGAAGTCCTACCATCATGGCTATGAGTGAGAGGACATAACTCTGGTGCATGACATACACCAACACGGTGGCAAATGGTGTCCTCTTTTCCTCTCTCTTCTTTACAGTCATATCTGTCCCATCACCCTGATCTCCCTCGTCACCAAGTCCAAGCATTGATGTGGATCCAGCAGACCCATCTGTGTCGATTGGTTTTATGCTGCTATAGTCTGTAATCTCAGCTGCTTCCACCAGATGCTGCAAATAGAAAACCATGAAACTGTTTGTTTTAAAAAAATATATATTTTTCACTATTTTAACAAAATTTATATCTTTTGGCAATCGTTATTTTTTTTTTTTAAACCATTTGAGAGAGTAAACAAGAGGCCCAAGAGGGCCTGTGGACGCTCTACTGGCTAAAACAGCTCTTATAGATTTAGATAGATATAGCTAGATATAGCTCTCTTCTCCTATAGATTTAACAAAGAACAAGAGGGCCATGATGGCCCTATATCGCTCACCTGGGTAAATTTGAACCATTACAAGAGGACCAAGATGGCCCTAAAGCGATCACCTTAGTACTGGCACATTATCGAACTTCTTCGATGGGCTCTGTTGTGTATAACAACATTGATATAGGCTGTTTAAGACCCTGACAAAGTTTGGTAAAGATCAAATACAAAATGAAGGTGCTAGAGAGTAACACCTTGGCCAGAGCCAAATGTGACCCCAGGGCTACAAGTAATATACGAGAGATGTGTGCCTTGTGGTTTTAGAGAAGAAGATTTTTTAAGTTTTTCCCTATACAAGTCTATGTAAAATGTGACCCCTGGGGCGGGGTCAAATGTGAATCCAGGGTCACCATTTGAACAAACTTGGTAAAGGACCATAAGAGTATAGTAAATGCAAAATATTAAACCTCTGGCTCTTGTAGTTACAGAGAAGAAGACTTTAATGTGTTTCCTATATACGTCTATGTAAAACTGTGACCCTCGGAGTGGGGTCAAATTTTACCCCAGTGTCACCAATGAACAAACTTGATCGAGGACCATAATCTTATAGTAAATGCAAAATATTAAACCTCTGGCTCTTGCAGTTTCAGAGAATTTTTTTCCCCTATATATATGTCTATATAAAACTGTGACCCCTGGGGCGCGGCCAAGTTTGACACCAGGGTCACCATTTGAAAAAACTTGGTAGAGGACCATAAGCTTATAGCAAATGCAAAATATTAAACCTCTGGCTCTTGCAGTTCCAGAGAAGAAGATTTCTTAAGTTTTTCCCTATACATCTCTATGTAAAACATGTGACCCTTGGGCGGGGCCAAATGTGACCCGAGGGTCACCATTTGAACAAACTTGGTAAAGGACCATAAGCTTATATTAAATGCAAAATATCAAACCTCTGGCTCTTATAGTTTCCGAGAAGATATTTTTTTTCTTTTTTCCTATATGTCTATGTAAAACTGTGACACTGGGCGGGGACAAATTTGACCCCAGGGTCACCATTTGAACAAACTAAGTAGAGGACCATCAGCTGATGCTACATGTAATACATGAGAGCTCTGTGCCATGTGGTTCCAGAGAAGATTTTTTTCAGTTTTTCCCTATAAAATCCTATGTAAAACTGTGACCCCCGGGGCGGGGCCAAATGTGACCCCTGGGTCACTATTTGAACAAACTTGGAAGAGGACCATAAGCTTATAGCAAATGCAAAATATTAAACCTCTGGCTCTTGCAGTTTCAGAGAAGAAGATTTTTTAAGTTTTTCCCTATACATGTCTATGTAAAACATGTGACCCTTCGGGCGGGGCCAAATGTGACCCGAGGGTCACCATTTGAACAAACTTGGTAAAGGACCATAAGCTTATAGTAAATGCAAAATATCAAACCTCTGACTCTTGTAGTTTCCGAGAAGAAGATTTTTATTTATTTTTTTATATATAAGTCTATGTAAAACTGTGACCCCCGGGGCGGGGACAAATTTGACCCCAGGGTCACCATTTGAACAAACTTAGTAGAGGACCATAAGCTGATGCTACATGTAATACATGAGACCACTGTGCCTTGTGGTTTCAGAGAAGAAGATTTTTTTCAGTTTTTCCCTATAAAATCCTATGTAAAACTGTGACCCCCGGGGCGGGGCCAAATGTGACCCCTGGGTCACCATTTGAACAAACTTGGAAAAGGACCATAAGCTTATAGCAAATGCAAAATATTAAACCTCTGGCTCTTGCAGTTTCAGAGAAGAAGATTTTTTAAGTTTTTCCCTATACATGTCTATGTAAAACATGTGACCCTTGGGGCGGGGCCAAATGTGACCCGAGGGTCACCATTTGAACAAACTTGGTAAAGGACCATAAGCTTATAGTAAATGCAAAATATCAACCTCTGACTCTTGTAGTTTCCGAGAAGAAGATTTTTATTTATTTTTTTATATATAAGTCTATGTAAAACTGTGACACCCGGGGCGGGGACAAATTTGACCCCAGGGTCACCATTTGAACAAACTTAGTAGAGGACCATAAGCTGATGCTACATGTAATACATGAGACCTCTGTGCCTTGTGGTTTCAGAGAAGAAGATTTTTTTCCTATATGTCTATATGAAAAACATGCAAAATTTCAATATACAAACTTTGGACCCCCGGGGCTTGGCCATTTTTTACCCCGGGTACTTCATTTGAACAAATTTGATAGTCTAGGCGTTGGCGATCATTTTAAAAGAAAAACTGTTGAAATCTGTCCAGCTGTTCTTGAGAAGAAGATTTTTTAAGGTTTTGACCATATATGGTAATGGCGGCCATCTTGGATGTCGCGCTGACCTAATTTTAACAAATCTAAAAAGCATTCATCTAAGAATCATCCACGTGAAGTTTGGTCAAAATTGGCCACGCGGTTTCTGAGGAGAAGTCGTTTGAAGGAAAAGTTAACGACGGAAGACGGACGGACGACGGACGACGGACGAAGAGTGATCCCAATAGCTCACCTTTGAGCCTTCGGCTCAGGTGAGCTAAAAATACAATATAGCATTTTTCAACAAATCAAGGGCCATAACTCTGTTATTACTAACAAGATCTAGCTAGTTTTCGAAATTGTCCAGGATTTCATTGATATACCGCGCTTTGCACAACTAGACATCATACTGAAGCTTCCTGCCAAATTTCGTAGAAATCCAACAAGCCGTTTAAGGAGTAGCGCCGACAAGAAATTAAAAATAAAAATGTCAAAGGGCCATAACTCCGTCAAAAATCAGCGAACTGGAACAAAAGCGTGATATGCACAACTAGACATCTTACCGATGCTTCCTGCCAAGTTTCGTCGAAATTCAACAAGGCATTTAGGATGAGTAGTGCCGACAAGAAATTTTAAAGTAAGTGTCAAGTAATTAAAAAGATAATGAAAAAAAAAAAAAAAATAGAAAAAAATCAATAAAATCAAAAAATCAAAAATTAAAAAAAAAATTAAAAATTAAAAAAAATTGGAACAATTAAAAAAAAAATAAAAAAAAAAAATAAAAAAAATAAAAAAAATTGAAAAAAAAATTGAAAAAAAATCAAATTAAAAACTAAAAAAAAAAAAAAAAGAAGCTTTTGCCTATACAAGCCTAAGTAAAACTGACCCCCAGGGTGGGGCCAAATATGACCAATAGGCCACCATTTGAACAAACTTGGTAGAAGACCATAAGCTTATAGCAAATGCAAAATATTAAACCTCTGGCTCTTGCAGTTTCAGAGAAGAAGATTTTTTAAGTTTTTCCCTATACATGTCTATGTAAAACATGTGACCCTTGGAGCGGGGTCAAATGTGACCCGAGGGTCACAATTTGAACAAACTTGGTAAAGGACCATAAGCTTATAGCAAATGCAAGATATTAAACCTTAAGCTGTTGCAGTTCCAGAGAAGAAGATTTTTTTCAGTTTTTCCCTATACAAGCATTTATGTAAAACTGTGACCCCGGGGCGGGGCAAGATGTGACACCAGGGTCACCATTTGAACAAACTTGGTAAAGGACCATAAGCTTATAATAAATGTTTAATATCAAACATCTGGCTCTTGTAGTTTCCGAGAAGAAGATTTTTAAAAAAAAAGATCTTTCTAAGTCTATGTTAAACTGTGACCCTTGGGGCGGGGACAAATTTGACCCCAGGGTCAGCATTTGAACAAACTTAGTAGAGGACCATAAGCTGATGCTACATGTAATACATGAGAGCTCTGTGCCATGTGGTTCCAGAGAAGAAGATTTTTTTTCATTTTTGCCTATACAAGCCTATGTAAAACTGTGACCCCCGGGATGGGGCCAAATGTGACCCCTGGGTCACCATTTGAACAAACTTAATAGAGGACCACAAGCTTATAGCAAATGCAAAATATTAAACCTCTGGCTCTTGCAGTTTCAGAGAAGAAGATTTTTTAAGTTTTTCCCTATACATGTCTATGTAAAACATGTGACCCTTGGGGCGGGGCCAAATGTGACCCGAGGGTCACCATTTGAACAGGTCACCATTTGAACAAACTTGGTAAAGGACCATAAGCTTATAGTAAATGCAAAATATCAAACCTCCGGCTGTTGTAGTTTCCGAGAAGAAGATAATTTTTTTTAAAAATCCTATATAAGTCTATGTAAAATTGTGACCCCCGGGGCGGGGACAAATTTGACCCCAGGGTCACCATTTGAACAAACTTAGCAGAGGACCATAAGCTGATGCTACATGTAATACATGAGAGGTCTGTGCCTTGTGGTTTCAGAGAAGAAGATTTTTTAAAGTTTTTTCCTATATGTCTATTTGAACAAACTTGATAGTCTAGGAGTTGGCGATCATTTTAAAAGAAAAACTGTTGAAATCTGTCCAGAGGTTCTGGAGAAGAAGATTTTTTAAGGTTTCGACCATATATGGTAATGGCAGCCATCTTGGATGTAGCGCTGACCTAATTTTAACAAATCTAAAAAGCATTCATCTAAGGATCATCCATGTGAAGTTTGGTCAAAATTAGCCAAGCGGTTTCTGAGGAGAAGTCGTTTGAAGAAAAGTTAACGGACGGACGACGGACGGACGACGGAAGACGGACAACACACCATCCCATAAGCTCTGCTGGCCCTTGGCCAGTAGAGCTAAAAACGAAATATTACTGAGGTAATTAAATATACCATTTACATTATTTAATAAAGTGCAGATAACAAGAATGACACAAACAATATTTTAAATATTCAAAGTTTAAATGTTTACTTACGATACTTAGGTTAATGATTAAAGAAACATCAAAAGCAGTGGCCATTCCTGGTAATGCCAGTAAATCAACTGAATAAGCAACATGCAGTAATATATTGTGCTGTTACGAATAGTAAACATGAAGAAATAGCATTACCTTTCAGTTAAGTTAGTGTTATTTCACACTTGTTTTTTAAAGCTGTGCAAAGCAAAATGACATCAATTTGTTATATAGGTTATATACATTGTTATGGTTATATACATTGTTATTGCATATCGAAGCCACAATATTTGAATGACATTTTACAACAAGCAACTGAATCATTCAGCCAGGAAACTTTTTTAGGATTGTGTGTGTGTGTGCTGAAACAGGAGAGTGGTGTGTTGTACATGAGTCATTGCATACATGAACCCCCACATTATGCACCCTCACAGACACACCCTTACTGGACTAACCCTCTCACAGACACACTCTTACTGGACTAACACCCTCACAAATACACCCTTACTGGACTAACACCCTCACAGACACACCCTTACTGGACTAACCCTCTCACAGACACACCCTTACTGGATTAACACCCTCACAGACACACCCTTACTGGACTAACACCCTCACAGACACCCTTACTGGACTAACACCCTCACAGACACACCCTTACTGGACTAACACCCTCACAGACACACCCTTACTTGATTAACACCCTCACAGACACACCCTTACTGGATTAACACCCTCACAGACACACCCTTACTGGACTAACACCCTCAAAGACACACCCTTACTGGATTAACACCCTCACAGACACACCCTTACTGGACTAACACCCTCACAGACACACCCTTACTGGATTAACACCCTCACAGACACACCCTTACTGGATTAACACCCTCACAGACACACCCTTACTGGACTAACCCTCTCACAGACACACCCTTACTGGACTAACACCCTCACAGACACACCCTTACTGGACTAACACCCTCACAGACACCCTTACTGGACTAACACCCTCACAGATACACCCTTACTGGACTAACACCCTCAAAGACACACCCTTACTGGATTAACACCTTCACAGACACACCCTTACTGGACTAACACCCTCACAGACACCACCTTACTGGACTAACACCCTCACAGACACACCCTTACTGGATTAACACCCTCACAGACACACCCTTACTGGACTAACACCCTCACAGACACACCCTTACTGGACTAACCCTCTCACAGACACACCCTTACTGGACTAACACCCTCACAGACACACCCTTACTGGACTAACACCCTCAAAGGCACACCCTTACTGGACTAACACCCTCACAGACACACCCTTACTAGATTAACACCCTCACAGACACACCCTTACTGGACTAACCCTCTCACAGACACACCCTTACTGGACTAACACCCTCACCCTTACTGGACTAACACCCTCACAGACACCCTTACTGGACTAACACCCTCACAGATACACCCTTACTGGACTAACACCCTCACAGACACACCCTTGCTGGATTAACACCCTCACAGGCACACCCTTACTGGACTAACACCCTCACAGACACACCCTTACTGGACTAACCCTCTCACAGACACACCCTTACTGGCCTAACACCCTCACCCTTACTGGACTAACACCCTCACAGACACCCTTACTGGACTAACACCCTCACAGATACACCCTTACTGGACTAACCCTCTCACAGACACACCCTTACTGGATTAACACCCTCACAGACACACCCTTACTGGACTAACACCCTCACAGGACTAACACCCTCACAGACACACCCTTACTGGACTAACACCCTCACAGACACACCCTTACTGGATTAACACCCTCACAGACACACCCTTATTGGATCAACACCCTCAAAGACACACCCTTACTGGATTAACACCCTCACAGACACACCCTTACTGGACTAACACCCTCAAAGACACACCCTTACTGGATTAACACCCTCACAGACACACCCTTACTGGATTAACACCCTCACAGACAAACCCTTACTGGATTAACACCCTCACAGACACACCCTTACTGGAATAACCCTCTCACAGACACACCCTTACTGGACTAACACCCTCACAGACACACCCTTACTGGACTAACACCCTCACAGACACACCCTTACTGGATTAACACCCTCACAGACACACCCTTACTGGACTAACACCCTCACAGACACACCCTTACTGGACTAACCCTCTCACAGACACACCCTTACTGGACTAACACCCTCACAGACACACCCTTACTGGACTAACACCCTCAAAGGCACACCCTTACTGGACTAACACCCTCACAGACACACCCTTACTGGATTAACACCCTCACAGACACACCCTTACTGGACTAACCCTCTCACAGACACACCCTTACTGGACTAACACCCTCACCCTTACTGGACTAACACCCTCACAGACACCCTTACTGGACTAACACCCTCACAGATACACCTTTACTGAACTAACACCCTCACAGACACACCCTTGCTGGATTAACACCCTCACAGGCACACCCTTACTGGACTAACACCCTCACAGACACACCCTTACAGGACTAACACCCTCAAAGACACACCCTTACTGGACTAACACCCTCACAGATACACCCTTACTGGATTAACACCCTCACAGAAACACCCTTACTGGAGTAACACCCTCACAGACACACCCTTACTGGACTAACATCCTCACAGACACACCCACACAGACACACCCTTACGGGACTAACATCCTCACAGACACACCCTTACTGGACTAACATCCTCACAGACACACCCTTACTGGACTAACATCCTCAGACACACCCACAGACACACCCTTACTGGACTAACATCCTCACAGACACACCCACACAAACACACCCTTACTGGATCAACACCCTAACAGACACACCCTTACTGGATTAACACCCTTACAGACACACCCACACAGACAAACCTTTACTGGACTAACATCCTCACAGACACACCCACTCAGACAAACCCTTACTGGACTAACACCACACAGACATACCCTTACTTGACTAACATCCTCACACACCCATCCTGGACTAACATCCTCACAGACACACCCACTCAGACAAGCCCTTACTGGACTTACACACTAAGATACCTTGCACTCAAGTGTTATTGTCGGATGTTGCTCTGGCTTCTGCCAACTCATTGGCTTCTGCCAAGTCATTGAGTACATTCTTTGTGGCTTTCTAGGCTATTGTTTTTTTGTATTTATATATACACGAGCATCTTTGTGTTTTACTTATATTTCTATTAATGCTGCCTTGTTGGTTAGAGAATAGTCCATGGCAGGGATTTCTTTATTTACACTGCCCATTTTATTAGGATGACAGTAGGGTAAGTGTGAGGTTTGGTGCAACCTAGAACCTGGTTTAAACTCCCAGCGGCCTTTTTTGCCACTGACCGTTCCAAGGCGGTAGCCCTATTGTCAACCCTTTTTGTATTTGTGACGGCATATGCCTTTATTCTTTATTAACATTGCCATTCATGTTTGTCTTTTTGCGTATTTTTGGGTTTACTGTGTTCTGTGAAAGCTGCATTTCCTGTTCGACTTTTATACTTATTTTTATTATTGTTATGAACGTTAATAAAGAAATATGCATCAATTAGGCACATCTCTATTCTGTTTCTATTTGAGCTGTGAGAACCTATATTTTGATTAATGAAATTAGGCCAAATAAAATTATACCTGTGTTTACTGTAACATTGCTGAAAAAAATAGGGTAGGTAGGTAGGTAGGCATTTTATTTTTTTATTTATTTATTTTTTTGGCAAAGTTACATTTAAGGTGGCGATGAGCTTTTGATGAATGGGAAAATGTGGTATTTTAAAAACTACATTAGATAACAATATGAAATTGTGTATATTTTATTGTTTCCCAAAAGGCCTGGCAACAACTGGCTATTTTCCCAATCGCTATTATTGCAAAGGGGTAAAACAGTTTAATTTATTTTTCGCAAGTCCGGAAGAGTGTCAGTTCCAACAGCAGGACAATGAGCACATGAGTCGGCCGTGATCGCCTGAACATAATTATTTTTTCAATTTTTTTTTTTTATTAAAAAAAAAGGAGTCGGGGTGTTTCCAGAGGGTCGGTCGGGTTACAGTAAACTCAGGTATAATTTTATTTAGCCTTATCAATCATGTATTCATATTGGTCTTATTGGTAATAGTTGTCAAATCACAGTGAAAGTTAATTAATAAAACTGACTTATTAATAGGTCCTCGACAGTCATGTTGTCACTTAACCTTCGGCCTCTAGCCAATATGAGTCCTTAGTTCAGTAACTCGGGTAATATGAACTGACATAATTAATAACATTAATAGAGAAAATCATACATTCACCAGAACACCTTTCACAAACACTGGATCCAGGAAGGATACTAAATGATGGAGTAATTTTGTTAAAACGCAATGTGGAAAATTATCATTTACAGTGATATAAACAAATAACAAAAAACTCCTTGCTAGCGTATATATATATATATATATAGATCCCAGCTTTTAGGGTTGATCAATGAGATTTATCGTCAGTGTGCTCCTGAAGCATCATTCTGATGTGTGTGCAGATTTCCTTGCTACAAAACTGCTAATAAGCCAAATTTATTATAAATTCACTACAGTAATAAAACAAAGCAAACCAAAAAGGCTAGGTGGAATTTAAAACAATGTGTCTCTCAAAAGCACTACAAATCAAACCAATGCTTTCAAGCAAACTGATTTTTGTATAAAGTATATGCTATTTTATACTGTCTCTAAGAACATGCAAATAAATAGAAATGTAAACTGCAATGTTTAAAATGTTAACATTTACTAAGATATAAATCCCTGGTCAGCAGAAATGGGTGACCTTATTCATAACAAACATGTACACATATCAATATCAAAACTCTACACAATTATAAAGAGCATTTCTAAAACAAGAGGTCAATGACCTTGAAGCTCTACTGATTGATTTTGATTTCAGGAAGTAGTCGCTACAGACTTGTTTTTTGAAAATCTATTTTTAACCGTGGCGGCCATCTTGAATTTCCGGCCGACCTGAAATTTTGCTAAGATCAATAAGACATTAGGAGCAACATTCCTGTGAAGTTTCATGAAAATCTGTCAGGTAGTTTCAAAGAAGTAGTCGCTACAAGTTTTCATTATATAACTCTATGTAAACAAAGCAGCCATGTTTAAGGTCAAATCAAAACGATTTTCGACAAGGACCAACATCATGTCATACTGATCATTTTAGAAAAAGTCCCATATCTCTTATTGTTTTGAAGAAGTAGTCGCTACAAACTTATTTATTTTAAATCTATTTTTAGCTGTGGCGGCCATCTTGAATTTCCGGCGGACCTGAAATTTTTCTAGGATCAACTAGACATCAAGAGCAACATTCCTGTGAAGTTTCATGAACATCCGTCAAGTAGTTTCAGAGGAGTAGTCGCTACAAGTTTTTACTATATAACTCTATGTAACCAAAGATGGCCACTGGCAGCCATGTTTAACGCCGAATCAAAATAATTTTCCACAAGGATCTACATCATGTCATGCTGATCATTTTAGAAAAAGTCCCATATCACTTATAGTTTTCAAGAAGTAGTCGCTACAAACTTATTTTTTAAAAATCTATTTTTAGCTGTGACGGCCATCTTGAATTTCCGGCCGACCTGAAATTTTGATAGGATCAATTAGACATCAAGAGCAACATTCCTGTAAAGTTTCATGACAATCCGCCAAGTAGTTTCAGAGGAGTAGTCGCTACAAGTTTTTACTATATAACTCTATGTAAACAAAGATGGCCGCTGGCAGCCATGTTTAACGTTGAATCAAAACGATTTTTGACTAGGATCAACATCATGTAATGCTGATCATTTTAGAAAAAGTCCCATATCAATATCACTTATAGTTTTCAAGAAGTAGTCGCTACAAACTTATTTTTTAAAAATCTATTTTTAGCTGTGACGGCCATCTTGAATTTCCGGCCGACCTGAAATTTTTCTAGGATCAATAAGACATCAAGAGCAACATTCCTGTAAAGTTTCATGACAATCCGCCAAGTAGTTTCAGAGAAGTTGTCGCTACAAGTTTTTACTATATAACTCTATGTAAACAAAGATGGCCGCTGGCAGCCATGTTTAACGTTGAATCAAAACGATTTTTGACTAGGATCAACATCATGTCATGCTGATCATTTTAGAAAAAGTCCCATATCAATATCACTTATAGTTTTCAAGAAGAAGTCGCTACAAACTTGTATTTTAAAACTCTATTTTTAGCTTTGGTGGCCATCTTGGATTTCACATCAACATGAATTTTTGCTAGGATCAACTAGACTTTATGGGCAACATTTCTGTAAAGTTTCATGAATATCCATCCAGTAGTTTCAGCTGTGAAGTCGCTACAAATAAAAGTTTACGGACAGACAGACGGACAGACGGACGGACGCCGGACGCCGCACCACGGCATAAGCTCTGCTGATCTCTGATCAGTAGAGCTAAATATAAGTTAAAGAAATTGTATGTTATAAATACAATATCTCCGATGGCCTTGACATCAGTTTTTCGACAAGTCTTACCACCAGGTGATGTCGGACTTCTTATTAAACATAGCATTATTTGATTAAATACACCACTTTTAGGGAATTGCTAAAAATAAAACGGCCATCAGTAAATAGCGCCCAAAGGACCTTGGAGGTATGACCTGACTTAGTAATTGACCCTCTTGATCAGATACATAATTAACAAAGTTTAATAAATTATCTCATTTCTTTCAAAACTTAGAGGACATATATATTGCTTATATATGCATGTATGACCTTTATGACCTTGATCCAAAATAATGACCCGATTTTGGTGTGCCACACATCATGATGTTGAGAAACACAATTGTCTAAGTGTAATAAAATTATATCAATCCATTTGCCTTACATCTGCACAGTAGGACCTTTGAATCCAAATTATGACGTGGACATTGTGAGATATTTATATATGGGGTTCAATTGGTTTTTTAACAATTAATGTTTAGTCATACCATGATGGAGTGAGCTTAATGCTAAAGTTTATAGTGCTGCCACACTGGAATACCAGGACATGATACTCCACCCAGTAAAATAATACATACAGAGCAGTTATAGATATATATACAAGGTATAAATTCAGAGAGTTTACAATTCATCTCCCATGTTAAATAACTTTATTTTAACTGTTGGAATCCTGTGCAACCTAAATATTTATTACTGGAATTTTGATTATTTACAAACATGATCATGACATAAAAAATTCAGACGACGTATATAATGTTCATGGTAGATCTCTCATGCTGTTTATGTGGGATTTAATATGCACAAGTTTCGGGGGGGGTGTGTGTAATTCTAAGGTTTATAGTCCCTCCGCCAACGAACACGTCAAGGTATACCTGACGCGATGGGCACAATAGAGTCTGGACTTTATGCACAAGTTTCTATGACATTGTACAGTAAGAAATGCCGAACCATATCAGACAGTTGAAAAAGACTGAAAGTTGTGATGGGTTACATTGAGTATTACAAAACCATTTATTAGGTTAAAAAGAGCTGGGATGGGCTCCAGTAATAACTGCCAAGCCAAACAAGAGCCAAGATGGGCTACAGTTAGAATTGCCAAACCATTCATAAGGTTAACCCGACCCTCACAAATCTATTACGGGGTGAATAAATGGATCATCATTAATCTGGTGATTGAATTTTTTTTTTTTTTTTTAAAAATAGGTTCACAAGAACTGAGACGGGCAACCCATTAACCCGACCCTCACAAATCTAAAAGAGGTTAATGAATTGAAGCTCTACTGGCAGGTTCTGAAAGCTGGATCAGCATTCCTGCGAATTTTCATGAAAATCTGTCAAGTAATTTCAGAGTAGTTGTTACAAGTATTTACTATATCTCTATATTATAAACAAAGATGGCCACTGGCAGCCATGTTTAATGTCAAATCAAAATGATTTTCGACAAGGACCAACATCATGGCATGCTGATCATTTTAGAAAAAGTACCGTATCGCTATCACTTACAGCTTTCAAGAAATAGGTCGCTACAAACTTGTCTTTTACAAACCTGTGAAGTTCCATGAAAATCTGTTGAGTAGTTTCATAGGAGTAGTCGCTATAAAATTTTACTATGTAAAAAACAAAGATGGCTGCTGGCAGCAATGTTTAATGGCGAACCAAAATGATTTTCGACAAGGCCCAACATCATGTCATGCTGATCATTTTAGAAAAAGTCCCATATCATATCACTTATAGTTTTCAAGAAGTAGTCGCTACAAATTTGTTCTTTAAAAATCTATTTCTAGCCATGGCGGCCATCTTGAATTTCTGGCCGACCTGAAAGTTTGTTAGAATTAACTACACATAAAGAGCAACATTTCTGTTAAGTTTCATGAAAATTCTTAAAGTAGTTTCAGAGGAGTAGTCGCTACAAGTATTTCTCTATAACTCTATGTAAACAAAGATAGTCGCTGGCAGCCATGTTTAACGTCAAATCAAAATGGTTTTCGACAAGGACCAATACAATGTCATGCTGATCATTTTAGAAGAAGTCCCATATCACTATCACTTACAGTTTTCAAGAAGTAGTCCAACTAGACATCAAAGAGCAACATTCCAGTGAAATTCCATGAAAATCCGTCAAGTAGTTTCAGAGTAGTAGTCACTACAAGTTTTTACTCTAGTAAACTCTATAGTAAATCTATGTAAACAAAGATGGCCGGCAGCCACGTTTAATGACGAAGCAAAATGATTTTCGAAAAAGACCAACATCTCATGCTGATCATTTTAGAAAAAGTCCCATATCATTATCACTTATAGTTTTCAAGAAGTAGTCTCTACAAACTTGTTTTTTAAAAATCTATTTTTAGCCATGGTGGCCATCTTGAATTTCCGGCCGACCTGAAATTTTGCTATGACCAACCAGACATCAAGAGCAACATTCCTGTGAAGTTTCATGAAAATCAAGTACTTTCAGAGGAGTAGTCGCTACAAATATTTACTATATAACTCTATGTAAACAAACATGGCCGCTGGCAGCCATGTTTAATGTCGATTCAAAACGATTTTCGACAAGGACCAACATCATGTCATGTTGATCAATTTAGAAAAAGTCCCATATCAATATCACTTATAGTTTTCAAGAAGTAGTCGCTACAAACTTGTTTTTTAAAAAACTATTTTTAGCCATGGCGGCCATCTTGAATTTCCATCCGACCTGAAATTTTCTAGGACCAACTAGACATCAAGAGCAACATTGCTGTGAAGTTTCATAAAAATCCGTCAATCAGTCAAGTACTTTCAGAGGAGTAGTCGCTACAAGTTTTTACTATATCTCTATGTAAACAAAGATGGTTGCTGGCAGCCATGTTTAACGTTGAATCAAAATGATTTTCAACAAGGACCAACATCATGTCATGCTGATCATTTTAGAAAAAGTCCCATATCAATATCACTTAGAGTTTTCAAGAAGTAGTCGCTACAAACTTGTTTTTTAAAAATCTATTTTTAGCTTTGGCGGCCATCTTGGATTTCACATCAACATGAATTTTTGCTAGGATCAACTATACTGCATGGGCAACATTTCTGTAAAGTTTCATGAATATCCATCCAGTAGTTTCAGAGGAGTAGTCACTACAAAAAAAAGTTTACGGACAGACGGACTGACGTACTCACGTACGACGGACACCGCACCACGGCATAAGCTCTGCCGATCTTTGATCAGTAGAGCTAAAAATAGAAAAATTGTTTCAGGGCGTCAAACTCATGGTTTCCAGGCAGTTCCTTTGGTTAGGAATGAGATATTGGAACAAACTTGGTATGTAGGTAACTGATATGGAAAGGAAGCTTGGGATTGCATTTGAGATCACTGGGGTCAAGGTCGCTGTTACTAAAAGTAGAAAAATAGTTTCCGGGCAATACCTTGTATTAGGAATGAGATATTGGAACAAAGTTTACTCACATGAAAAGGAAGCTTTGGATTTCATAAAATTGGGAGACATAAAACAGAATTAGTTACAGAACCTGTCTAATGATGCCGAATACATGTGTGAAGTTTCAATCCATTATGTTTGAAGAAGTTTTCGAGATATAAGCTTAGGCCATAATAAATTGCTAGTTTATCATCCAAAATTATTTCAAAATAGGAGCTGGGGCTGAAATATTATTTTTTATTTTATAAGACAAATGGAATATTGCCTTGGCAAAAATAGTAACACATACTACTAGATTGAAAACATATTTGTAATAGTGTTTTATACTTTCAGGCACATATTAATTTAAAAATTTAAACATTTTCAGATGTTTAGAAATATTTCTTGTATAAATAATACAAAATATTTCAACTGCAACAGAGGAAAGTACATGTATAGGCAGAGACTTAATAAACCACGACTTCTTAGATCTCTGGGTCATACTGGACTACTAGCTTTTTTAAATCACAGAACATTAAATTGTTTGTGACATGACCTCTCTTTGGTACAATAATTTTTTTACCAGATACACAAATTGCAAACATGGTAGTTGTATTAAGTTTCAACACTGCTGTGCAGTGACATCGTCTGCAACGGGAGAATTTTTATCTAATTTTCCTCATAGAAGATCGTTATCAACGTCTAATAACAATCTAATATCCTCCGCAGTATTACTACCAAACCAATCTTTCATAATTGCAACCTCCTTTACCGCTTTAATGATAACAAACACTATCTTTTCCCATTTAATTTGCCAATTTTGCGTTGTTTTGAGAGGAAATTTTGTACCTCTACACTGGTTATTACGCTTCCGGGTTTCAGTGAACAGGTTTAAAATGCGGCTCTCAAAACAGTGGTAAAACGAGGAAAGCTGTTTGAAAAACTGGCGTCAAAGCAACATATTTGTGTTTTTTTGAAGAAATAAAAATTGCCGGGACGGCACAAAAAAAAGGGGGCAAATAATTGATTATGGCCTTACATAACACAATTTTAACCGGACGCAGCCGAAACAGATGCAAACGACGCTGACAACACAAGACGCAGATCAAGTGATGACAATAGTTCTTTTTTTTATTCGAAAACTCAAGCTAATAAGCTACATACATACCAAGTTGAATTCCTAACTACAATTATTGCCCAAAAAACATTTTCTGTTTTAAAGAACAGTGACCTTGACCCCAGTGACCTCAAATGCAATTCCAAGCTTCCTTTCCATATAAGCTACCTACACCCCAGGCTTTGTTCCAATATATTATGCCCACAAATCATGAGTCTGACGATGCCCGCCATCCCACCTACCAAACGACATTCGTCAATCTAATAACCCAAGTTTTCTGTTGGAAAACCTGGTTAACAAACTACCGTATTGTTTCTAATTAGCGCTCCCCCTCTAATTAGCGCCCCCACCCCCTAACTTTAAAAAAAATCTTACCTTGAGGTGTAAAAGTGGTTAATATCCAAGAAACAGTATACACACACTTATGAATTTAATTCCATATTTCAGTAACACAACAAGAACAAGAATTTATTTTTAGCATTATATAAGGAAATTAAAATGTGTACTGGCTTACGAAAAGCGTTTTAATAAGCGGCCCCCTTTCAGAAAATGTCACGCCCCTGGGGGCGCTAATTAGAAACAATACGGTAGTTGTAAAATGATGCAATACTTTCTTTAATGGCAACTGATATTTTAAGGTATTGGCATCATTCAACTAGATACAGAAACACATCAACACTCAAAGCAGTGTAAAATAAGTTTACTTTCTACTATTTGCATGCTCTTATTGACGTACATTCCATCTTCATTTTGTGATAAATTCACCATTCAGACTGGAAACCAATACTTTCTAGTCTCCATACGCTACCTTCCTTCAATGTATAAATATACAATGGAGTGAGTTGTTGTATGGATTACAAACGTTTGGTTTCCAGTCGACAATGCCAACTCTGACAGCAAAAAATGCCAAAATAAGCTGAGAATGCCAAAATGAGCCAAGAATGCCAAAATGAAGCGTGGACATGTATGTGACAGCCGTGTGACATCTGACAGAAGGAGGATTACAACAGTGATTTTACTATATCAGGTTTAAATCATGGCTTTTAACTTAGTAAATCTGCTAATTTGTTTTACTGTATGTCCCAAACATAAGGGTGCCGTTTTGTACCATTAAAAGCTAGGGGGCGTGAACGGTAGCAATCACATTTCACTACCGTTCATGAACAGTCTCAATCAAACCGAGATGCAATATTTCGTATTTTTATTGTGTTCGGCTGTTTCCAAAAGTCCGCTCTCATACTCTTTTTTATATAGTGACACAGAGATAATAATCCGAATGTCCCTGAACCCCACTTCATAAGTACCTTTATATAAAACCATACTGTTGTAAAACATTTCTATCGTCACTATGAAATTATTTACTTAATTTGGTTAGTAACACTATACCTACATGATTGTGTACAATATATAGCAATATGCATATTTTATCATTATTGCTTATTTATGTTACAAAGTACATTTTCGTACAATATTATGAAATATGCATATTTTGCGCATTGTGTTACAATATTCTGTTGTATTCCACCGAACCTCTTTCTGGCTTTCATCCAGGTGTGCTGGTACCTGGTGTTCACCATCTTTCTGCCGTTTGCGGTTGCTCGACACTGGTTCTGTGTCCGTCACATCAACAACAATGGCCTACAAGAAAGCATGCATGCAGGTGAACACAACAAGGACTGGGCAGAATGCTGTAAGTATATAGAGGCAATTTGGTTGGTTTGTAGTGAATGTAGCTCTTATTTTCATTGAAGTCTGAACTTATATTTCATATTTCACGAGTGTGTAGCACAGGCGAAATTATTTCCATTTTCCTACTTCAAGATGAAAACAAATCCAATGTTCATGAGAAACCAAGAAATCTTTTTATTTTACGACTGTGATATATTGACCTTGTATTGCCATTGTTTATAATGCTTAATGCAGTGACTAAACAAACAATACAAACAACAGGCCACTATTTCACTGGTAAGAATTAGGGGTGTCACAATTATCTGGATTATGGTTACTGTTTGATTTCCAGTTCTAACCCATATGGAATTTCACAAACTGCTACATGGAATGAAACAATCACCTTTAAATGTAACATACAACTAGAAAATGTGTCCACTGGATAAAAATGCCCCGCTTAAGGTTTATCAGTTGCTTAGAAAATGGAGTAACCAAATATTTCATGTGTATTAAGTTTAAAAAGCTCTTGGACTTTTAGTGTGTGAGTAATGGAGTAACTGATAACGAATGTAAATTAATCAAACGCAAAAAAGTAGGTGAAGGTCATTCACACTGACTACTTTTGGTAGAAACATACTGCTTTCATGTAGAGGTAAGTGAGAATGAAGTCTGGATGAGGTTGGAGTTATTCACATTGACCTACTTATGGCAGGAGCGCTCCATGTAGATATGGTAAATATATGGACTTAATCAAAAACTTGAATGTAAATTAACAAAGAGCAGAAAGTAGGTGAAGGTCATTGCTATCTTGAATGTAAAATAGAACAGATAACTATATGCCTACTCCACTGTAGTGGCAGTAAATAAAATGAAAATTAATGCCTAAGTAAAATTCTCTGTCCTTTTTTCTTAAAACAATGAATTTATCCCTTTATTGTTCTTTAAGACCGAGTTGTGAAATTGTGGAATGCATCATTATATTCAAGGAATATAAATACGCTTAAGTGCCTATCCCGCCATCAACAGGCAAATTCTACAACAGATGTACATTGTTTTTAAACCTACTGATGACGAGGTATATAATTATATAACAAACGTATTTTGAGAATCCAAACTCTATAGAGTTACCAACTCATAATTCATTTCAATCACGGGTATTTTAAGAACCTGTGAATAAACCTATACTTTTAATCGGCACATATACATTATTATATAACCTGAATACCTGGATAGAGTTTTGACAAACGGTTGTGAAATGTATTTTTGCTGTTATTTGGCAGGTTCATCCTTTAACGCCAGTGATTAGAATGTATTTTCTTCATTTTTGACCTCTTTACTTTCTCATTATATATATTGGAATGCAATATTTATACTTATTTGATATCGAAAAGGTTAAGCATGGAGTTAAACTGTTAAACAAGAGGTCCAAATGGCCCCGAGTTGCTCACCCGAGAATTTTTGCAAAGAGGAAAAAGTACAGTACAGCTCACGCAAAACCCACACTTTACTCTTTCACGCCGAGTGAGGAATTTACAAATCGCGTAATTACGCGGAGTTTCGATAAAACTACTCGGAGTGGGAAAAGCTTCTCGGCATAATTACGCCACGAAAGTACGCCATGATACTTCGCGTAGACAAACTCGGAGTTCGCCGAGTCGAAACGGCACAGGTAAAAGGTGCAACTTTTTCTAATTGCAGTCATTTTAATGCATAATTATTCAATAACTTTAAAAAAAATCGAAGCAGAAGACAAGTTTACTTTTGTTTTGGAAAAGTGGATGTGGGAAAATTTAAGTGCCCGGATTGTGTATACTGGGTCACGACAGTTATATGGCGGTTCCTATTAACGGCTTCGTGGCGATTGCGCATAAAATTCAATCAGTAATTATTATACTGGAAATTATAATTATATTTTTAAATAATCGTTGTTTGTAACAAATTTATACTTTTCAGCTGTTTATTATTAATACATCGATGGGTTCTATAGTCAGAAAAAAAAAAGTAAAGTATTCCGAGTCATAAACCCGTTGTTAGTGCCACCTTGTTAAATGTAACATACATGGCCAAGGATTATGGGCATTTATGCGCCGTATTTACGTCGGTTGAAGACTGTGACATTTGTATAACAGAAACGAACAAAACTTGTGATTAAATGCATTAAAAGTTTGAAATTTATTCATTGTATTTATCAGTCGTGTCAACTTTGCACAGAAAAGATGCACTCGGCATTGCTTTGTTTGTAAAATATCACAATAATACATTTTAACATACAAGCCGGATGTCCGAATAATACGAACAAGGTAAGACTGGTTTCTGTTCATAGAATTGAATAGAATAGACAATAGTGTGGCACATAATTTTTATTAAAACCAATCAACAAACGTTATTTAATTAGAAAATCAACCAAGATTTATCAGTAAGCGAAGTTCACTAAAAAATCTCGGGAAATGCTCTTATCTAATTAAAAAGTGAACACATTTTATTTTAATTATTGTTTATTTTTATTAAAACCAATCAAAAAACGTTATTTAATTAGAAAATCAACCGTGTTTTATTTATCGTAATTAACAGTAAACAAAGTTCACTAAACGTAAATTGTATCTGTCTATTATCGCTTTTCAATAATAAATGTTCGCACCTTTAACAACCAACTTGATCTGTTTTTTTCGCACTATGATCGAACTTGCTACAAACAAATACAACCGTGTCCATTACAATTAATATGGCCGCTGTCGCATGGCAACGGATCATCACCTTCAATTTAGCGAGGTTTAAATTCACACAAAAATGGATCTTCGGACCGTAAAAAGTACTCGAGCGAGCCGGGGTATATAGGAGTTGTGTCGGGACCGGAAAATGTGCTCGAGTTACCGATGGTATTCGAATCACCGCTGTTCGAGCTATAATAATAACAAGAGGTCAATGACCTTGAAGCTCTACTGATTGATTTTGATTTCAGGAAGTAGTCGCTACAAACTTGTTTTTTGAAAATCTATTTTTAGCCGTGGCGGCCACCTTGAATTTCCGGCCGACCTGAAATTTTGCTAGGATCAATTAGACATCAAGAGCAACATTTCTGTGAAGTTTCATGAAAATCTGTCAAGTAGTTTCAGAGGAGTAGTCGCTACAAGTTTTCATTATATAACTCTATGTAAACAAAGATGGCCACTGACAGCCATGTTTAACATTGAATCAAAATAATGTTCGACTCGGATAACCATCATGTCATACTGATCATTTTAGAAAAAGTCCCATATCAATATCTTTTATAGTTTTCAAGAAGTAGTCGCTACAAACTTATATTTTAACAAGAGGTCAATGACCTTGAAGCTCTACTGATAGATTTTGATTTCAGGAAGTAGTCGCTACAGACTTGTTTTTTGAAAATCTATTTTTAACCGTGGCGGCCATCTTGAATTTCCGGCCGACCTGAAATTTTGCTAAGATCAATAAGACATTAAGAGCAACATCCCTGTGAAGTTTCATGAAAATCCGTCAGGTAGTTTCAAAGTAGTAGTCTCTACAAGTTTTCATTATATAACTCTATGTAAACAAAGCAGCCATGTTTAAGGTCAAATCAAAACGATTTTCGACAAGGACCAACATCATGTCATACTGATCATTTTAGAAAAAGTCCCATATCAATATCTCTTATTGTTTTGAAGAAGTAGTCGCTACAAACTTATTTATTTTAAATCTATTTTTAGCTGTGGCGGCCATCTTGAATTTCCGGCCGACCTGAAATTTTTCTAGGATCAACTAGACATCAAGAGCAACATTCCTGTGAAGTTTCATGAACATCCGTCAAGTAGTTTCAGAGGAGTAATCGCTACAAGTTTTTACTATATAACTCTATGTAACCAAAGATGGCCACTGGCAGCCATGTTTAACGTCGAATCAAAATAATTTTCCACAAGGATCTACATCATGTCATGCTGATCATTTTAGAAAAAGTCCCATATCAATATCACTTATAGTTTTCAAGAAGTAGTCGCTACAAACTTATTTTTTAAAAATCTATTTTTAGCTGTGACGGCCATCTTGAATTTCCGGCCGACCTGAAATTTTGATAGGATCAATTAGACATCAAGAGCAACATTCCTGTAAAGTTTCATGACAATCCGCCAAGTCATTTCAGAGGAGTAGTCGCTACAAGTTTTTACTATATAACTCTTGTAAACAAAGATGGCCGCTGGCAGCCATGTTTAACGTTGAATCAAAACTATTTTGACTAGGAAAGTTTCATGACAATCTGCCAAGTTAGTTTCAGAGAAGTAGTCGCTACAAGTTTTTACTATATAACTCTATGTAAACAAAGATGGCCGCTGGCAGCCATGTTTAACGTTGAATCAAACTATTTTGACTAGGATCAACATCATGTCATGCTGATCATTTTAGTAAAAGTCCATATCAATATCACTTATAGTTTTCAAGAAGAAGTCGCTACAAACTTGTATTTTAAAACTCTATTTTTAGCTTTGGCGTCCATCTTGGATTTCACATCAACATGAATTTTTGCTAGGATCAACTAGACTTTATGGGCAACATTTCTGTAAAGTTTCATGAATATCCATCCAGTAGTTTCAGCTGTGAAGTCGCTACAAATAAAAGTTTACGACAGACAGACGGACAGACGGACAGACGGACGGACGGACGACGGGACGCCGCAACCACGGCATAAGCTCTGCTGATCTCTGCTAAGATCAATTAGACATCAAGAGCAACATTCGTGTGAAGTTTCATGAAAATCCGGTCAAGTAGTTTCAGTGGAGTAGTCGCTACAAGTTTTCATTTATAACTCTATGTAAACAAAGATGGCCGCTGACAGCCATGTTTAACATCGAATCAAAACGATTTTTGACCAGGACCCAACATCATGTCCATGCTGATCATTTTAGAAAAAGTCCCATATCAATATCACTTATAGTTTTCAAGAAGTAGTCGCTACAAACTTGTATTGTTGAAAATCTATATTTAGCCATGGCGGCCATCTTGAATTTCTGGCCGACCTGACATTTTGCTAGGATCAATTAGACATCAAGAGCAACATTCGTGTGAAGTTTCATGAAAATCCGTGAAGTAGTTTCAGAGGAGTAATCGCTACAAGTTTTCATTATATAACTCTATGTAAACAAAGATGGCCACTGGCAGCCATGTTTAACGTCGAATCAAAAACGATTTTTGACAAGGACCAACATCATGTCATGCTGATCATTTTAGAAAAAGTCCCCATATCAATATCACTTACAGTTTTCAAGAAGTAGTCGCTACAAACTTATTTATTTTAAATCTATTTTTAGCTGTGGCGGCCATCTTGAATTTCCGGCCGACCTGAAATTTTTCTAGGATCAATTAGACATCAAGTACAACATTACAGTGAAGTTTTCATGAAAATCCGTCAAGTAGTTTCAGAGGAGTAGTCGCTACAAGTTTTCATTATATAACTCTATGTAAACAAAGATGGCCGGGGCAGCCATGTTTAACGTCGAATCAAAACGATTTTCGACAAGGAAAAACATGCTGATCCATTTTAGAAAAAGTCCCATATCAATATCTCTTAGAGTTTTCAAGAAGTAGTCGCTACAAACTTTTTTTTTAAAACCTATTTTTAGATTTGGTGGCCATCTTGGATTTCACATCAACATGAATTTTTGCTAGGATCAACTAGACTTCATGGGCAACATTTCTGTAAAGTTTCATGAAAATCCATTCAATAGTTTCAGAGGGGTAGTCGCTACAAAAAAAAGTTTACGGACAGACAGACAGACAATCAGTAGAGCTAAAAAATAATACTAAAACAAGAGGCCCAAGAGGGCCTGTGGACGCTCTACTGGCTAAAGATAAAGCTTATGCACAAGGGGCCATAACTCTTTCAAATATCGTTCAACCAGAACATGGTGATGATATACGCAACTAGGCTTGGTACTGATTGTGCCTGACAAGTTTCGTTGAAATCCAGCCAGAAGTTCAGGAGAACTTAGTCTGTACAAAGTTAGTGTATTAAAACTTTTAAGGGGTCATAACTCTGCCAAAATTCATTCAACCAGAACACGCAACGATAGGTGCAACTAGGCTTTGGTACTGATCATCCTCATCAAGATTCGTTGAAATCGAGCAAGTAGTTCAGAACAGACTAATCTGGACAATGTTTCTCTATTAAAACGTTTAAAAGGCCATAACTCTACAAAATCATTTAACCCGAATATGGCGATAATGTGCACAACTAGGCTTGATACTGATCATCTTGTCAAGTTTCGTTGAAATCCAGCCAGGGCTTCAGGAGAACTAGCCTGGAAAATGTTTGTGGAACTAGCCTGGAAATTTTTTGTGTATACAAAAACCTTTAAAGGGCCATAACTCCACTAACAAGAGGGCCAAGATGGCCCTTAATCAATCACCTGAGTACTGACACATTAGCAAACTTCTTCGAAATCTTATGGTCATATACAATCTGTGCAAGTTTGGTTAAGATTGTTCAAGAAATGTGGGCTCTGTTGCGTATAACAACATTGATATAAAGACACTGACAAAGTTTGGTAAATATCAAATACAAAATGAAGGTGCTAGAGTGTAACACCTTGGGCAGGGACAAATGTGACCCGAGGGCTACATGTAATATATGAGAGCTTTGTGTTTTCAGAGAAGAAGATTTTTTAAAGTTTTTTCCTATACAAGTCCTATGTAAAACATGACCCCTGGGGTGAGGGCCAAATGTGACCCCACGGTGACCATTTGAACAAACTTGGTAAAGGACCATGAGAGTATATATAGTAAATGCAAAATATTAAACCTATGGCTCTTGTAGTTCCAGAGAAGAAGACTTTAATGTGTTTCCTATATAAGTCTATGTAAAATTGTGACCCACAGGGTGGGGGGGGGGGGGGGGGGGGGGGGGGGGGGGGGGGTCAAATTTAACCCCAGGGTCACCATTTGAACAAACTTGGTAGAGGACCATAATCTTATAGTAAATACAAAATATTAAACCTCTGGCTCTTGCAGTTCAGGGAAGATTTTTTTTCTCCTATATATATGTCTATGTAAAACTGTTACCCCCAGGTGTGCGTTCAAATTTGACACCAGGGTCACCATTTGAACAAACTTGGTAGAGGACCATAAGATGATGCTACATGTAATACATGAGAGTCTCTGTGCCATGTGGTTCCAGAGAAGAAGATTTTTTTCAGTTTTTGCCTATACAAGCCTAAGTAAAACTGTGACTCCCAGGGTGGGGCCAAATGTGACCAATTTGAACAAACTTGATAGAAGACCATAAGCTTATAGCAAATGAAAAATATTAAACCTCTGGCTCTTGCAGTTTCAGAGAAGAAGACTTTTAAAAAAAATAATCCTATATAAGTCTAATAAGTTTTTCCCTATACATGTCCTATGTAAAACATGTGACCCTTGGGGGCGGGGCCAAATGTGACCCAAGGGTCACCATTTGAACAAACTTGGTAAAGGACCATAAGCTTATAATAAATGCAAAATATTAAACCTCTGCTCTTGCAGTTCCAGAGAAGAAGATTTTTAAAAAAAAAATCCTATATAAGTCTATGTTAAACTGTGAACCTCGGGGCGGGGATAAATTTGACCCCAGGGTCACCATTTGAACAAACTTAGTAGAGGACCATAAGCTGATGCTACATGTAATACATGAGAGCTCTGTGCCATGTGGTTCCAGAGAAGAAGAATTTTTTCAGTTTTTCCCTATACAAGCCTATGTAAAACTGTGACCCCCAGAGTGAGGCCAAATGTGACCCACGGGGGTGGGGCCAAATGTGACCCCTGGGTCCACCATTTGAACAAACTTGGTAGAGGACCAACAAGCTTATAGCAAATGCAAAATTAAACCTCTGGCTCTTGCACTTTTGTAGTCTAGGTATAAACAACAAGAGGCCCAAGAGGGCCTGTGGACGCTCTACTGGCTAATATGCCTCTTATGACATCAATGAAGCAAGTGACTATCGTCTTAAAGAGACAAAATATAGCCATAACTCCGCCATTACTGGTCCGATCTGGCTGGTTTTCCAAGTTAATAAAAACAAACAAGAGGTCAATGACCTTGAAGCTCTACTGATTGATTTTGATTTCAGGAAGTAGTGACTACAAACTTGATTTTGAAATCTATTTTTAGCCGTGGCGGCCATCTTGAATTTCCGGCCGACCTGAAATTTTGCTAGGATCAATTAGACATCAAGAGCAACATTTCTGTGAAGTTTCATGAAAATCCGTCAAGTACTTCAGAGGAGTAGTCGCTACAAGTTTTCATTATATAACTCTATGTAAACAAAGATGGCCACTGGCAGCCATGTTTAACGTCGAATCAAAATAATGTTTAACTCGGATAACCATCATGTCATGCAGATCATTTTAGAAAAAGTCCATATCAATATCTCTTAAAGTTTTCAAGAAGTCGTCGCTACAATCTTATTTTTTTTAAATCTATTTTTAGCCGTGTGCGGCCATCTTGATTTTCCGGCCGACCTGAAATTTTGCTAGGATCAATAAGACATCAAGAGCAATATTCCTGTGAGTTTTATGATAAATCCGTAAAGTAGTTGTCAGAGTGGTAGTCTCTACAAGTTTTTCATTATATAACTCTATGTAAACAAAGATGGCCACTGGCAGCCATGTTTAACGTCGAATGAAAACGATTTTCGACAAGGACCAACATCATGTCATGCTGATCATTTTAGAAAAAGTCCATGTCAATATCACTTATAGTTTTCAAGAAGTAGTCGCTACAAACTTGTATATTTTGAAAATCTATTTTTAGCCATGGCGGCCATCTTGAATTTCCGGCCGACCTGAAATTTTGCTAGGATCAATTAGACATCAAGAGCACATTTCTGTGAAGTTTCATGAAAATCCGTCAAGTAGTTTCAGAGGAGTAGTCGCTACAAGTTTTCATTATAACTCTATGTAAACAAAGATGGCCACTGGCAGACCATGTTTAATGTCGAATCAAAATAATGTTCGACTCGGATAACATCATGTCATGCTGATCATTTAAGAAAAAGTCCCATATCAATATCACTTATAGTTTTCAAGAAGTAGTCGCTACAAACTTATTTTTTATAAATCTATTTTTAACTGTGGCAGCCATCTTGAATTTCTGGCCGATCTAAAATGTTTGCTAGGATCAATTAGACATTAAGAGCAACATTCCTGTAAAGTTTCATGAAAATCCGCCAAGTAGTTTCAGAGGAGTAGTCGCTACAAGTTTTTACTATATAACTCTATGTAAACAAAGATGGCCGCTGGCAGCCTACGTTTAACGTCGAATCAAAACGATTTTTGATAAGGACCAACATCATGTCATGCTGGATCATTTTAGAAAAAGTCCCATATCAATATCACTTATAGTTTTCAAGAAGTAGTCGCTACACACTTGTATTTTGAAAATTATTTTTAGCCGTGGCGGCCATCTTGAATTTCCGGCCGACCTGAAATTTTGCTAGGATCATTTAGACATCAAGAGCAACATTCCTGTGAAGTTTCATGAAAATCCGTGAAGTAGTTTCAGAGGAGTAGTCGCTACAAGTTTTCATTATATAACTCTATGTAAACAAAGATGCCGCTGGCAGCCATGTTTAACGTCAAATCAAAAAGATTTTCGACAAGGACCAACATCAAGTCATGCTGATCATTTTAGAAAACGTCCCATATCAATATCACTTATAGTTTTCAAGAAGTAGTCGCTACAAACTTGAATTTAAAAAATCTATTTTTAGCTTTGGGGGCCATCTTGGATTTCACATCAACATGAATTTTTGCTAGATCAACTAGACTTCATGGGCAACATTTCTGTAAAGTTTAATGAATATCCATCCAGTAGTTTCAGAGGAGTAGTCGCTACAAATAAAAGTTAACGGAGGACGGACAGACGGACAGACGGTAGGACGGACAGATGGACGACGGACGCCGCACCACGGCATAAGCTCTGCTGAGCTTCTGATCAGTAGAACTAAAAACAAAAATAAAAAAAAAATAAAATAAAAAAATTTAAAAAAAAAAATAATTAAAAAATAAAAAAATAAAAAAAAAATAAAAAATAAAAATAAAAAAATATAATAAAAAAAATAATAAAATATAAAAAAATAAAAAAATAATAAAATAAAATAAAAAAAAATATATATAAAAAAATATTAAAAAATAAAGAAATTAAAAAAATTAAAAACAAGCATCCCAGGGTCACCATTTAACAAATTGGTAAAGGACCATAGCAACAGCAAAATATCTGGCTCTTGCAGTTTCCGAGAAGAAGATTTTTTAAGTTTTTTCCCTATACATGTCTAGGTAAAACATGTGACCCTTGGGGCCAGGCCAAATGTAGCCCTAGGGTCACCATTTTAACAAAATTGGTAAAGGACCATAGCAACAGCAAAAATATCTGGCTCTTGCAGTTTCCGAGAGAAGATTTTTTAAGTTTTTTCCCTATACATTGTCTAGGCTAAAACATGTGACCCTTGGGGCCAGGCCAAATGTGACCCCAGGGTACACATTTGAACAAAGTTGGTAAAGGACCATAAGCTTATAATAAATGTAAAATATCAAACCTATGGCTCTTGTAGTTTCCGAGAAGAAGATATTTAAAAAAAAAAATCCTATATAAGTCTATATAAAACTGTGACCCTCTGGGCGGGGGACAAATTTGACCACAGGTCACCATTTGAACAATCTTAGTAGAGGACCATAAAGCTGATGCTACATGTAATACATCAGAGCTCTGTGCCATGTGGTTCCAGAGATAGAAGATTTTTTCAGTTTTTCCCTATACAAGCCTATGTAAAACTGTGACCCCCGGGTGTGGGGCCAAATGTGACACTGGTCACCATTTGAACAAACTTGGTTGGAGGACCACAAGCTTATAGCAAATGCAAAATATTAAACCTCTGGCTCTTGTCAGTTTCAGAGAAGAAGATTTTATAATTTTTTCCCTTATACATGTCTATGAAAAACCAGTGACCCTTGGGGCGGGCTGCCTAATGTGACCCAAGGGTCACCATTTGAACAAATTTGGTAAAGGACCATAAGTATAGTAATTATAGTAAATGCAAAATATCAAACCTCTGGCTGTTGTAGTTTCGAGAAGAAGATTTTTTAAAAAAAAATCCTATATAAGTCTATGTAAAACTGTGACCCCCGGGTAGACCCCCGCGGACATTTGGATCCAATGACAAAGTGACCCAGGCTACATTTTGTAACAAATCGTTGAGACATAGCTGATGTGCCTAATGGTTTCAGAGAAGAAGATTTTTTAAAGTCGTTTTTCTATATCGTATATATGAAAACATGCAAAATCTCAATATATAAACTTTGGACCCACGGGGCAACGACCCATTTTTGATCCCGGGGACTTTACTTGAACAATCTTGATAGTACTAGGCCTTGGCGACTTATTTAAAAGAAAAACTTGTTGAATATGTCCAGCAGTTTCTGGAGAGAAAGTAATTTTTAAGGTTTCGACCATATTGGTAATGGCAGCCATCTTGGATGTAGCGCTGACCTAATTTTACAATATCATAAAACAAGCACTACTAGGATCAATTCCCATTGAAGTTGTGTCAAAATTAACCAGAGGCCTTTTCTG
>JAWPHD010014752.1:0-59308 GCA_037043455.1 Cyrtodaria siliqua | reverse complement strand
GACGGCCATTTTGAATGACGTCATGACGTTAAAACTGTCAGCGTCGACTGAAAGAATGACACTGATGGATTTTACAGTAAAAAAACATGAAAAACGCAATCACTGAAAAAAATGAATTTTCTCAACATTGTGACGTCACTGACGTCAAGACGTTATTATATAGGGACACGTTTTTACATTCTTGCACAACTAGACCCTGAACCATACAATCTGTGAAAGTTTCATTCAAATCCGACTATAAATGTTTGAGATCTAGCGCTAACAAGATTTGTCTGATGACGTCACTGTCGGCCATCTTGGATGACGTCATGACCCAAAAGCTTCGGGACACTATTCCAGCCTGAGTTCTATCATTGTGTAAAATTTAGAGGCCGTGCGACCAGTCGTACTATGAAAAGTGCTGGGGAGAAGAAGAATAAGAATAAACAGAACGAAAACAAGAGGTTTTCCACTTAAAGTGGAAAGCCCTAATAAGAATAAACAGAACGAAAACAATAGGCTTTCCACTGAAAAGTGGAAAGCCCTAATAATAATAAGAAGAACTAGATTTTGATCAGAACCTGATCAAACGGGCTTTCCTGACTTAATGACGTCATGACGTCACAACTGTCAGAGTTTTCGAAGATGAAGACACTGATTGATTTATCACTAAAATAACTTCGAACATGCAATCAGTGAAAAAAATGAATTTCTGACAATTTTGACATCACTGACGTCATGACGTCATGATGTCGGGATACCGTTTGACGTTCTTGCACAACCGGACCCTGAATTCTACAATCTGTGAAAGTTTTATTCAAATCCGATATTAAATAGAGAAGATATTGACAAAACAAGAGTTCATTTATGACGTCACTGTCGGCCATCTTTGATGACGACATGAAAACATTCCACGTTATAGCACAACTAGACTTTGATATCTACAAACTGTGAACGTTTTATCTAACTCCGATGATAAATAAAGGAGATATGGCGATTACAAGATTTCTTAAATGACGTCATTGGCGGCCATTTTGGATGATGTCATGACTTTAAAACAGTCAGGGTCGACTGAGACAAAGACATTGATGGATTATACAGTAAAACAGCGTCAAAAATGTAATCAGTGAAAAAAAACGGATTTTCATAACATTAAGACGTCACTGACGTCAAGACGTTATTACCTAGAGAAGCGTTTTTACATTCTTGCACAACTAGAAACTGAACTGTACAATCTGTGAAAGGTTCATTCAAATCCGTCTATAAATATTTGAGATCTAGCGCTAACACAATTTGTATCATGACGTCACTGGCGGCCATCTTGGATGACGTCATGACAATTTTCGATATTCCTGCACAACTCATTCTAATTCCCTACAGGCTTTGAAAGTTGCACCAAAATCCGATGATAAATGAAGGAGGATATAGCGATTACACGATTTCTTAAAAGACGTCATTGACGGCCATTTCGAATGACGTCATGAGGTTAAAACTGTCAGCGTCGACTGAAACAATGACACTGGTGGATTTTGCAGTAAAAAAATATGAAAAAAGCAATCACTGAAAAAGGACTTTTCATAACATTGTGACGTCACTGACGTCAAGACGTTATAACATAGAGACACGTTTTTACGTTTTTGCACAACTAGACCCTGAACCCTACAATCTGTGAAAGTTTCATTCAAATCCGACTATAAATGTTTGAGATCTAGCGCTAACAAAATTAGTATCATGATGTCACTGGCGGCAATCTTGGATGACGTCATGACAATTTTTGACATTCATGCACAACTCATTCAAATTCCCTACAGGCTTTGAAAGTTGCACAAAAATCCGATCATAATTGAAGGAGATATAGCGATTACAATATTTCTAAAATGACGTCATTGACGGCCATTTTGAATGACGTCATGACGTTAAAACTGTCAGCGTCGACTGAAAGAATGACACTGATGGATTTTACAGTAAAAAAACATGAAAAACGCAATCACTGAAAAAAATGAATTTTCTCAACATTGTGACGTCACTGACGTCAAGACGTTATTATATAGGGACACGTTTTTACATTCTTGCACAACAAGACCCTGAACCATACAATCTGTGAAAGTTTCATTCAAATCCGACTATAAATGTTTGAGATCTAGCGCTAACAAGATTTGTCTGATGACGTCACTGTCGGCCATCTTGGATGACGTCATGACCCCAAAAGCTTCGAGACACTATTCCAGCCTGAGTTCTATCATTGTGTAAAATTTAGAGGCCGTGCGACCAGTCGTACTATGAAAAGTGCTGGGGAGAAAAAGAATAAGAATAAACAGAACGAAAACAAGAGGTTTTCCACTGAAAAGTGGAAAGCCCTAATAACCAGAACGAAAACAAAAGGTCTTTCCACTGAAAGGTGGAAAGCCCTAATAATAAGAATAAACAGAACGAAAACAAAAGGTCTTTCCACTGAAAGGTGGAAAGCCCTAATAAACAGAACGAAAACAAGAGGTCTTTCCACTGAAAGGTGGAAAGCCCTAATAAACAGAACGAAAACAATAGGTCTTTCCACTGAAAGGTGGAAAGCCCTAATAAGAAGAAACAGAAGGAAAACAAAAGGTCTTTCCACTGAAAAGTGGAAAGCCCTAATAAACAGAACGAAAACAAGAGGTTTTCCACTGAAAAGTGGAAAGCCCTAATAATAAGAATAAACAGAACGAAAACAAAAGGTCTTTCCACTGAAAGGTGGAAAGCCCTAATAAACAGAACGAAAACAAGAGGTCTTTCCACTGAAAGGTGGAAAGCCCTAATAAACAGAACGAAAACAATAGGTCTTTCCACTGAAAGGTGGAAAGCCCTAATAAGAAGAAACAGAAGGAAAACAAAAGGTCTTTCCACTGAAAAGTGGAAAGCCCTAATAAACAGAACGAAAACAAGAGGTCTTTCCACTGAAAAATGGAAAGCCCTAATAAACAGAACGAAAACAATAGGTCTTTCCACTGAAAAGTGGAAAGCCCTAATAAACAGAACGAAAACAATAGGTCTTTCCACTGAAAAGTGGAAAGCCCTAATAATAAGAAGAAGAATAAACAGAACGAAAACAAAAGGTCTTTCCACTGAAAGGTGGAAAGCCCTAATAAGAATAAGATTAAACAGAACGAAAACAAGAGGTCTTTCCACTGAAAAGTGGAAAGCCCTAATAAACAGAACAATAACAAGAGGTCTTTCCACTGAAAGGTGGAAAGCCCTAATAAACAGAACGAAAACAAGAGGTTTTCCACTGAAAAGTGGAAAGTCCTAATAATAATAAGAATAAACAGAACGAAAACAAGAGGTCTTTCCACTGAAAAGTGGAAAGCCCTAAAAATCGAACCTCCGAAATGTTATGTCTCACTGTGGTAAAAATATATCTTTACCAAATATTTGGCTAACGTATACCATAATAAACACACATTAACATATTCTATTACAATTAAATTGAACCAATGCTATGATGGAGAAAGTTTTATTCTACTATATGTGTTGCCACGACAATATATACACACACTTGCACACAATGACACACACACGCACGCACGCACACACTCACACATTTATATATATATGAGCCGAAACACGCGAAAACGACACTTCAGACAACATTTTGACATTTATGTTTTTGATTTTTATGAAACACGGTGATTTTCTCTTTAAAAATCTCTTCATTTTATGTTGATACCTTAATTAAAAATGATTTTATCTCAATTTGAAAATTAAACTTTATACTCACCGTTAATTTTGACTTTGACGTCGGCGTCTTGGACAACATCGTTGATTAAATAACAACAAAAAAACATCAATAAATACCATTTTCTATAGCAACAGCTATTTATATTAAGAAAACACATTCCCTATGATATAATAATTAGGTAAAACATGGAGGTGACGAGAAATATGATTCGTAATTAATTGATTACCGGCCGACGTTATGAATTGTTACTTGATGACGTAGTCGTCTAAACGTCCGAAGGGACGTTTTCGTGTCTAGTGTCTCATATATAAGATATAAATATAAGATTTCTAAAACACGAATATTTGTTTTACATATTGTTTCTTATTTGGTACATGAAATGAACTATAAACTCATGATACATGCAATATATAAAAAGCCATATCTCTGGTGGTTCCAATAATTTGTTTTCGTGTTTCTCTCTGTATACCAGTAAACGGCTATGCCATTTGTTTTAATACGCAACGCTTCTTATTTTAAACTATTTATTAATAGTTTCAACAGTGTTGCGTTGGAACCATGATTTGTCTCTAGATTGCATTCATCTCCGAAAGAGTAATATTTTGCCACAATCGACTCGGAATATACCACACTCGATACAAAGTTAGCACATTTTTTATTAAGGTTGGAACTATTTTCTTTTTTTTATGAGTCAGTAAAATCAGTATAGGTGGCTTATATGTTGGTGGTCTATGTCAAAAGTAAGTGACTTACATGCCACATATAACCCAAATAGATAAGTCACTTATATTACATTTCTGTAGGGTTTGTTTAAAGTTAATTAGACTAAGACTCTAGTGGAATTAATATCTCCCACATTTAAAAAATACAAATGCCACATATGAAACAACTTCAACTCAACAAAGAATAAACAATTAAGTGTTCCGCTACATTATTCTAATACACAACAATGTCAATGGTATTTTAGAAAACTTGTTCCCTGCTGGACTTCTCTACACTATATTATCTGCTTCCATCTGATAGTATATCACCTTTTTGGAGAATAATTATAGAGGAATGCGCAATACGTAAACCGGAACAGACAAAATGCTGACCGCTTGGATTAGTCCATATCTGTTGGTAATGTACTGAAGAGTCTCAGAATCCAACAGGAAACTAGTTTATTGTTTTAGCATTTAGCTCTTTTAATAGCATAACGTGCTTGCTATTGGTATTTCTTACATTGGCCATTCCTTCTAAATATATACTCATAATTAAGTAAACGTCGTGTAGCTGTATTACAAATATATATATCGTGTAACCTTATCCACATACCGTGTAGCCTTAGGCGCACATAGTCTAGATTTGCGAACAAATCGTCATCTTATTGTATGCACAGTCGTTTTATCTACATCTGATATAGCTGCACGTGCAATTATTTCTTCCTGAACATCATCAGTGTTGCTTTCAGTGATTCAGTACCCTTGAAGTGTTGGGATGTCACACCTCCTAGTCCACCATTGTACAAAGACTGGGTACACGGGGGCGCGTAGTGCCCGTTAATGTTGATCTCTGTACAACAGTCGCGGTACCACCAACCTCCTTGATTCAGCGCCGCACAGTTGGACAACTCAGTATCGGCGTCGTGATCGAATGTTGAAAAGTCACCGAGGTTGTTCTTTTCAATGCCGACTTTCAAAATAAACAGAATAAGATCATGATTGATTATGAAATAAAACTTTGAGCAAACATTTGATATTTTCATTTAGGCATAATCGTATATACAAATAAAGGTAGAAAACGAAGTAGCCATTATTAAATGAGTAGAGCATTCAGTTTAAATGCAACTATTGACTACTCTTCAGGTATAAAATGTGGATTGTATCCTTGAGAATTTGAACATATTAGACAAAAAAAGTACGCATCATAATATTTGGTATGATAACATATAACTGTAACTAAGCAAAGGACACCTAATGCAACGACCAATTTGAGTACATAAAATAGTAAAGGACAACTAATGCAACACTAATTTAAATATATATTATACTAAAGGTATTCACCCTAATAGTTGTTGTCATTACATATAACTGTAACTAATCAAATGACAGCTAATGTGACAACAATTTGCATATATAATATAGTAATGGTATACTATTTGATATTATTACATATTACTGATACAAAAATAAAGACATAGTGAACATTGTCCAGAGATATAGGAACATGTTCTAAAGCATCAGGGGTTTGGAAAAGCCGGGATTTGTTGTGCCAAAAGTTGCAAATTTAAAGCAAAGCCACTGAAAACGTAATGCTCATTACCATAAAAGTAGATTGGAAGTGCTACGAAAGAAAGGAATTACTTACATGAACGCGTTCCGTACATTCGTATGGCATCAATTTCTACCCACGAATTTGACACGCTGCAGTCAATATCTATCTGGATAGAGTCGGTGGCCTTATCAATAGGCTAGAGGAAAGAATAGACGTTTCAGCGACAAATTTCTAAATCCCAAAATGGTAGGCATCGAACATTTTTTGGTAATATTTGTTGGTATGCAATATTGTATACAATGCTGTTTCTGTTGAAGTATATATGCAAATAATATGGAAGCATGCGTGTTTTATATTTCAGGCCTCATCACACCTGCTTTTAACTTCATATCATTCGAGTGGGGACATACACCAGCCCTCTCTCCTTCATCCGCGTATTAAACAAACTGAAATTCTATACAGTTGATACGCCGATACGAGTGCATCATACACATAACACGCACGTGGTGGGCGGAGTTACCAGTGTCACTTATTATTAAACAAAATAAGTGCAATAATTATTGCTCACATACAGCAGCAAGAGGGATATTTTATGCGACTAATGTTTCAGTTTTTTAATTTAACCGAAATGTTTTCATCGGCTTAGAAAGTATGTCAACCTGCACACCCGACACATTCAAAATGCCATATAACACACCTGATACATTCATAATGTCATACACCTGACATATTC
The DNA here is from genome assembly GCA_037043455.1 of Cyrtodaria siliqua. Lineage (NCBI taxonomy): Eukaryota > Metazoa > Mollusca > Bivalvia > Adapedonta > Hiatellidae > Cyrtodaria > Cyrtodaria siliqua. The sequence goes on along the minus strand of JAWPHD010014752.1, from coordinate 52,631 downwards.
TAAATGTCTTATTACACACATGACACATTAAACATGTCATAGTACAAATCTGACATATTCAAAATCTCATATTACATACCCGAGACATTCATAATATCATATTACACCCCCAACACATTCATAATGCATATTACACACCTGACACATTCAAAATGCCATGTTACACACCTGACATATTCATAATGCCATATAACACACCCAACACATTCATAATGCCATATTACACACCCGACATATTCAAAATGCCATATTATATGGCTGAAACACATGAAACGTTTACAATATAACTTTTGTCTTCTTTGATCTATCGTTAACATATTTGCTACTAAAACTTAAAAATAATTGAAACTTTATTTTAAAGAATGGTGCATAAACTTTACACATTTTCTTAACGTAGTCCAATACATCTGAAAGACCCCTGAGCAAATCAATGGCATACATACAAATCAATGTTGTGTTCTTCACATTCTGGAGAGTGTAAATATTACAAATCCCACCTGTAATTTCGGTGAGAATATCCTGGATGTCTTTAGATCAACAATGCTGGCGGCTGTATACAGTGGGAACACATCTGTAGTTACGGTCGCCCTATTTGGAATCAGTGCAGACACTTTCTTTACTCCATCGGCGTGGTTTGTTTTGTATATATCAATCCTTGTCACCTCAACCTTCTCCTCAAAGTAAACCTGTCAAAATGAACATCTGTTTATGACTTCATTCAACGTGTATTTATGTTAAAACGTAATACTATGTAAATTGGTGACTTTGCTATTACATCTAAATGTTCTTCTTCTTCTATTATCACTGGCACTATATTGCAAATTATTTATTTTATCAATAGGATCTGTTTTGGAAGGTGATGACTGCAGTATACTTTTCTTTCGGTTTATTCTTTTATTGTTACTATTATTATTTATATTATTACTATTATTATTTTTATCATATGTCAAAAATATATCTTATTTTAACTTTACCAAATCCGAAGCCAGACAAGATTCAAGAATTAAAGAAACTTTTTTTTTAAAACTTTTTGTGGGATGGAAAACCTTATAAGGTCAAACGATTTACTATCTGTCTTAATTACTCGAAAGGTGGTCTTCGAATGTTAGATTTGGACATATTATTTATCTCACGCAAACGTACTTGGATCAGAAGATTACTATCAGACAAAAAACAATATCTCTGAAAATTGTCAATGAATTGTATGCATGTATTTTGAAATTCTCTTGTTTTGGTGCTGATTATATATCTAGACATATAAATAAAACAAATAGTCCAAAAGGTATCTTTATCAGCTATACACTGTTTGTATGTGGTTCTGATCCAACATTCATAGAGCACATTTCATTGTGTCCCTTTATGGCATAATCCACATATTAAGGTCGGACAAACTTCCATTATTTTAAGACATTGGTATTTAGGAGGAGTAACTTTCATAAATGACATTATGAACCATAACGGAAAGGACTACGTACGATAAGAGCCGTATTTGGCCCCAGGATTTGTGAAAATTTAAACGTGGAAGTTCAATATAAAAATGTAATACATTTCCAGATAAATGTTTCATCTGTTTATAATAATGCAAAATAATATTCAAAACCGTATCTAACGGGGCGATATTGTGCCTTGAATGCAGTTAGGTAGGTTGTTTTGAGCAAAAAACGTGGAAAACGGACATTATAAACGTCACCTGTAAAATAAACCAAAATGGCATCCCAGAGATATTTCCAGAATTCGTGCATAATGGTAATCAAAACCAAGCCTATAAATATCTCTGGGATGCCGTTTTGGTTTATTTTGCTACAGATGATTTGATGTTTAAAAAAGCGGTATTTTTTCTCGGTGTGTTGCTATAAAGAATTGTCGTTCGTAACAAAACAAGACAGTATCTAAGGAGAGTTATCGTACTTATCTAGATGGCGCCATTTACTTCCTGGTTCACACATGGACCAAATAAACGCGTTATTAGTCGATTTTCCGACGGTAAGTGTTAATATTGGTAAATTATACATACTATGCTCGAAATTACACATGTCAATTTACTGAAATGCTGTGTAATAATGTAGAGTTAAATTCCTACGAAAGCAAGTTTTTAAGTGTTGTGTCATGTGATTTCGCGAGAGGACCGACACTCTTGATAGATACAGTGGTGAGAGCCGAGAACTTTTCAAACGCAACGTCTTTACCCTCTCGACCACAGATGCGATTATCATGGATGAGCCACACCAGGTGACAAACCCTTAAATTTCTGCAAGTATACCGGTAGTTTAAACTGTGCTTGCCAGAGGTTGTTTTTTGGCAGGGGTGGGGTAAAATTTTAATAACCCAGCAATCAGTGGTTCCAGTCTCAGTGGTGCCAGTGGGTATCATCTCTGTGCCTAAGGGCATGACAATTCCGTTATCAGAATCAGTTAAAACATATTAATAAATTATCAATACAATGTATCCGCGAAACACGTAAACATATATATGAATCTATCTGATAGCGCCTTAAAACCCAATTCAATTATATCTGTGACTAATAGTTGGGGCACGGTTCCCAACTTCCTAAATTCGTATCCTTCCCATCTCTCTAGTTCAGCTCTAAATATCCCAAGACAATAGTTTTGATGAGCTTTTAGTAATAATTCAATTCATATTTGTATATTTAACTATAATTACACTATACAGTGTTAGCAATAAAACATGAGGTGTACGATTTGGTAATTGGAATATTGCTATTTTCTTCTATTTACTTCTTTTTAGTGAATAACACAAACACATCATTTTAAGTGATAAACTGATATGCATCTCACTCACAATGTTCATGATTTAGTGTCCCAAATTCAATTCATATTCAAAAAACAATATTTTCTTTATATACATTGCTTTTATCTAACCTTAAATAAGCATGCTATGACAAGTTTGTGTGTGTGTGGGTTTTTTCAGTGTCTGAGCATGTGTAAGCTTTAAGAATTGTGACATGGTCTTGAAAGTGATATTGTCTTGGAAATATCATGGTGACATGATATTGTCTTCTTTGATGAACAATCGGTATGCAGTTTAGCTTTTAATTCAAGTATTTTTATTTTTTTAAAGTTATTTTTCAACTTATTTGAATCTATAAATATTGTTTATTTATAAACAGACTACAGTAGAAAAAACTTGCATGACAGGGTTACACCTGGGTACAAACAGTATATTGAGATCAGTGTGTCATGTGTCAGAGAAAAAAACTCTTAATATATTTTCTCGAAAGAATGAAATGGGTTGAAATGTTCACCAATGGTGTACATGATTGATTATAAAAGTGTAAATGAGTAATGTTTTCCATTTTATAAGAATAATAATGAAATATAACTCAGTTTAGTACAGTAAATTAATTCATATATTAATTAATATATTGTGTATTTCTTTTTATGTAAAACAAATGTGCAATTTAATTTTCAGTGTGCTGTGTTGGTGAATGCATGGTCAATATTGCTGTGGCCAGTGTTATGACTACATTTATTTCGAAATACTGTAAGTTCTATGTGTGTATGTTATTAGTATGATGTCATATAATCACTATATTTATATATTTTTTCATGTATTGTAGGGTGTAACGATGTTTTATTTTTATGTAGTATGTGCATATAAATGCATATAATTGATCCAAATAAATGTACTAAAATGGTTAAATAGAAAAAGGAGACTATGAAAATAAAATAATAGGCCAACATAGTCATATTCTACTGATTTCTAATCCATTTTGGCATGTGATTGCCTTTTACTCAGATTACTTAAAAAGTGATATTGTTTTCAACAACCTCCAAGTGTTGTCATTTATAACACCTTTGAATCTGAACACAGGTGGGCTTGTATTCATAATTTATTGTGTTAGGGTATTCACAGTTCACAGCTGGAATATTTTTATATGCACTACATAAAATGATGAAGTTCTAATGGTGCTTTGATTGCATTTTATGTTTTATATGCAGCACTTTTTTATACATTTCCAACAGGAAACAACATGAAGTATATTGCAGAATATTTCAATGCAACACCAGTCCAGTGAACTACAGGCCTCCTTTTGGATAGAATTCTACAAGACAGGTCAGAAATAAGCAAGGGCACAGTGCAACTATTGACTATGAACCTACATGTATAAACTCAACAAGGGCAATTTGAAAGCTAATTGTGATATATTACATACCTTTTTTGGTGGAGTATACACCATAGTTATGATAATTTAAAAATAATAAAATTGATAAAAAAAAGTGTATTAGGTGAACCACAATGTCTTGTTTGTTGTTTTTCTCCATGACATCAGGCAACATGTATTCCTTCTTAATATATTGTAAATGGTCAAGTGTAAATCATAGGTAAGACTAGAAGTATAAACCTGTTACCTAATAATCACTTGATATAGCCTATGCAACATGGTTTTATGTTAGGGAGACTTCTGTAATAAACATATTAATTATTGTTTCGTATAATGTAGATAGGCATACACATTTTTATTAATGGCATATACTTGAATGCGTTTGGCTAAACATCTCAAGCTCATAGTACAAGTACCTATGTTTATGAATCTTTTAGTTTACAGTATGACCCATGTGAGTTTGACAACATGATATTGGCAATGGAATGATAAAAAACTTTGGTACCAAACATGGCAGGAATTTGTCAATTTCATTCTAAAAAAACTTTATATAATTTAATCTAAACAAAACTCAAAAGTTCACTTTCTTTCGCAACTGAGTATATTATACATGGTGTTGTCTGATGATCCCTAATGATCTTTTTATGAGGTTTTACCATGTCCTCAATGGGACAGATAAATTAAAAACAAAAAAATGAACACATCTGCATATCTAAGTCAAATAATTTATATTTTAAATTTTTGATTTGTTTGTTTGAATGGTGTTTTACATCTACTTTAGCACATTTTAGGCCATATATGACAGTCAATTTGTTTGTGTGGTAGAGGCAGACCACCCCATTGTGTAGAACCAGTACTGTTTACCTACTGTTTACCTACCGCCATCCATAAGGATCAAAACTTCTTTTCAAAAGTTGAGATCCCAGTGGGATTCGAACTCGCAGCGGTGAGAAGTGAGGTTTAACCCCTCGACCACGGAGTCACAAATGTTTCAGTAAAAACGTTACACAGTTTTATGGACCATTTTTTGTATCGCAGTCAGGTTTTACACGGCAATCTTGATTTTTGAAAAAACTTGTGGCGTCCCATTAGTTTTTCTACGCAACTTGCATTTGTCAATCATTAATATTAATTAGAAGAATAGTTTAAAGGGAGTACATCAGGATTTTTCAAGAAATATCTTAAATTATAAAAATTATTAAAATAGAAGATATCATTATTTGTCAATTTTAAGTCGGACCCCTAGACCCCTTAGAAAAGCCTGATATACTTTAAAGCGATTTGGTTTCGCATGTATTTTAACTGTTGAATATATTGCACTGGTAATATATATATTGCACTGGTAATATATTTAAACATACTATACTATACTATCATATATTTTTTTTAAGATGTAAACTCATCGTTTTATTTAATTAAATCAAGATCACAAGCTTCAAAAGCCAGTCCCTGATCGTTCTTTTTTTCAATTTGAAACCCACATATCGAGAACGCTGCTTTGTTTTTGGCATGGCAGAGTAAATGCTCTTTATTATAGGAAGTACGGTATGTGCTACGCAATGCCTTTTTATGAATACCCCTTCAGAAAAAGTGGAATATTCCGAACTGGTGTGACCCAGTAGAAGCAACGTCTGCATTCTGGGACAACAGATGGATGAAGTAAAACGAAGTAACCTTGTTATGGGGATATATATATCAGGTAGAAACATTGTCCAAACTTAAAAAAATAGTAGTTCTTTAACCGATTTTTACTTTTTTTTAATACTTTAGGAAAATTGATGCAGTTTATTTACCTTTTAGTTTCCAGCAGAGTTGGAGATTCCCTTCTGGTAAAAATAGCTCACGAGCTGTGACGTCACTCATCGTCATATGTCATAAATATCGCGTGTAATGACGTACCACGATAATGGGAATACCACGATAATGGGGGTCACGACGTTACGCTTCTTTTCTCGATTGAAATCTCGCTATTGAAAATGGTGAAATAATTAGCAAACTATACATGACAAGAGAGATGATCTGAATTTTGATATTTTTAATTAGCCCCATTTAGATGGGTATGTTTCCCGAGCAAGTACTTATGTGGTCTATTTGACCCAACTTATTCGTTTTACAAGAGCTTGTACTCGAGTTGAGGACTTTAATATTCGTAATCTTTGTATAGCTAAAAAGCTACTCCATCAGGGATACCGTTACCATAAACTTCGTAAAATTGTTTCAAAACTTAAGTATTGTAACCCTGATCTTCTTTCCAAATAAAAAGTAATTTAAGAACCCTTCTGCTACAAGGACTATCACAACCTGACTTCTATGGTGATGTGATTTACAAACTTTGGAAGGTCCTTGGTCATGATTACTATCTTTGTTATAAGTGTTAAAAGGTTTATCAAAAGTGATTGTGACTATCATTTGAAACGCCCTGTATGCTTTATGGCGGACCCATAGTTCGCCACTATGCTTTCCTCTGATTGTGCAATGACCGGACAGCTGTGGTCTCTATGATGACGTCTACCTAATCTGTAATCCTGTCTTGTCGAGCCCTCAGTGGTTTGTTCTCGTGTTGCTCTGGCTTCTGCCAAGTCAATGAGTACCTTCTTTGTGGCTTTCTATGTTATTTTCTTTTGTATTTATATATATCATCGTGGTATTTTACTTATATAGCCTATAAATGCAGCCTTGTTGGTTAAAGAATAGTTCATTGTGGGGATTTCGTTATTTAAACCATGTACAGTGCTCCGTTTTATTTGGATGACACTAGGTGGGATTTGGTGCACGCTAGAACCTGGTTTAAAACCCTAGCGGCCTTTTTGCCACTGTCCGTTCCAAGTCGGTATCCCTATTGTCAACCCTTTTTTTTGAGTTTCAATGTTAAACATAAAAAGCTATTTCAACATGACATGCTTCTAGAATTGTAACAGATAACTGTTGTAAAGCTAAACATTATTGCTATTCATGTTACCTCCCCTGAATACAGGGCAATATGATATTAGACAGGACTATATAAATAATTGCTGATTCTTATATAAGTGAATTACATGTTACATTGATGTGTAGTAGAGGAAGACATTTAGTATTATTCATGGAATATGTTAAACAAAAATCATTGAATGGTTTCAAATGAGTTTTCTCATTAAATAAAACATTTATAACATATTGTTGTAATTACTCCACTACTTATAGACACAGAAGACAATCTTTAAGTTTGTATGAAACTTTAAAATTACCACCTAAATTTAGTACTGAAGTGTGACATGTGACTTTAGGCCTACTCGCACATATATAGACTTCTGTTTTATTAGAAAAAATGTCATTTATAGTATTTGTTTTCCATCATTAGTTTTAAAATGCTCCTGACGCATTTGATAATAAAACAAAATCCCGTTTTGCGTAATGTTTTGCTTTGACATATGAAAATGGGATATTATGTTACAAATCCAATTTTAGTTGTATCATACTAGCTACATGCTAAAATTCTAATGATAAACAAACTGTCAGATAATACCTGTTGTTACATGTATATAATATGTCCAGATTATTCGTTTAGAAAAAAATATTAATATTAAAATATATTCACTAGATGCATGCATAGATCATGTAGATGTATAACTCAATAATAACACTGTTATGAATAGACAAAAAAAAATTACAAACATTTTTTTAGTACACGTTCTAGTTTGAATCTATTATTATTTCCTGGCACCAGGAATATCACAGTGTTGTACTTCTAAAATAACATTCGTGTTTGTGTTTGTGATTGTTTTTTATCATGCTCATGCCCCTGGTCTTTATTTATCATTTAACTATGTCTTATATAACGTACACGCACTAATTAAAGTCTATATTTTAATAAGCTAAGTCTCCATACATATCACTTTGATGCAATTTCTTGCATCCCTTCATGCGACTCTGTGGCCGAGGGATTAACGACGTTGCGTTGTAAACCTTCTCGCCTCTTACCGCTGCAGATTCGAATCCCACTGGGATCTCGACTTGTAAGTGAGGAAGTGTCGATTCTTAGGATAACGGGTGATGTACAATACTGGTTCTACCCAGGAAAAGTCGACCGTCATATATACCCTTACAAGTGTTGAAAATGACCTAAACACCATACAAACAAACAAACAAACAAACAAACAACCAAATCATGCATTGGTTAGCATTAATTTCAATTATATTTTGCGCTCAGGTTTCATGCATTTCATATTATCACCAGTAGCATATACTCGTACTGGTTTGCATATCACTACTGCTAAAAGTACAGACAACGTAAGCGATATATTAAAATAATAATTGCATAAAAGCATCTTAGGTACCCAGTTTATAACAGACACAATCCAAACAATTTAAACTCAAACTCCGGCAAAAAGATATGCGACCAGTTTATGTAATGCAACAAACACAATGTTTGTTCTATATATAAAGCATTTAGCCCTACTGCACATCGGAAAAGTATATCATATATTGAGGCACTTTGTTTTGATTGGTTTGAAAAAGTATTCTATTGATTGTATATTGCTTCATTTACAATTTACAAGGCTTTCGAGTATTTAATCAGCTGTTTTATGTTACGTTTCAAGAAGCCAAATCAGCCTTTATTGTAAATAAATGAAAAGCGGAAAGTAGATGAAGGTCAATTAGTTTGAGTTACTGTTGCAAGTAACAGAATGGCTTCATCTAGATGTAAACGTGTGTGACTGCTGGTATCTAAAGAACACACTTGAATGTCAAATTATTGTTCGCACAGACTGACGGTTGTACGGTCAAACACGGATAACACTGTATAACCGCTCAATTTCGTGGCGGGTCATAGCAACTGTATCTGGGAAATAAATCAACTATTTAGTTGTTGGTGACAGATGAACTTTTGGAGATGTACAATAATTCATCTAAAGTTTTGCTTGGTGTCAATGCTGAAGCTATTCACAAGGGCCAGTTTTTACACTGCGTAATTACCAACTTTATCCTGCAGATGTGCTCTTTTCTGCCTAATAAATTGGTGACCTAATCAATTGTGCTTTAATAGGTACGGACCAATAAAGCAAATCAATACGGAATCCCTCGGCGTTTATTGTACGTAACGTTATCTGACGTCATATAAGTAACTTAAAATGTCATACAACAAACAAAAAACAATATCATGGCGGCGTCCTCGATTAGCGTAACATTCTTAATATATAACAATAGTAATTCCTACAGAAAACGTGGATAATCTACATGATAAATAGACTATTATTTCAGTGCCTTTTACTATCACGTTTATTAGGCTCGGCACGAAAACAAAGGAATTTTGGCAAGCACTTGCTAACTTCTTTCATAGTAAATGTAAATATGGTCAGTAACTGACATCATCTTTGAAAATGATCAGTATAATATTATATGCCGGTATATTTCAGCCGTGCTATACATGACAGATTCGGCAGTTATACCATTGTCTACTCAATTTTACGCGTGCGCAGTTGTAATGTTTACACACAACCTGTCAATCAGAACGACTAAATCATTACCAAAACATCACTCCTTGACATTGCATTTACCAATAATATACAAATGGGTCATGGGTCATGATCATGCCGCGTGATAATGCTATTTCTTGATTGAAACTAGCTGTAATTTTAACTGAAAACTGCAACGCCGTAAAACTTCTTGCACGGGCGTACTTGAATAAATGGTTGTGGTACAAAACATGTATAGCATATTTTGCTCGTATGCGATTTATTCTGCACTCTAGGACCCCTATGGCCTTCGTGAAGCAGTATAAATCGCATATACTCAAACTTATGCTATACATATTTCTTAAATGAACCCCTCCTTACTGCCAGGAAAATTATATTCAATCAAAATTAAAAACAAACACTTATCCTACTTTAACAGAGTTTACAAGCTATATTCAAATACTGATTAAAGTTTAAAAAAATGTATAGCCTGCAGGAATATGAAACAAGATATTTTTGAAAAGCAATGGGGAAATTAATGACTTTACTATAAAAAATAAAATCACACACGAAATAAAACATATGACTTGATGAATTCAACATCTGTTATTTTTTATTGATAATATTCCCTCTGTGTACATATGTTTTCCATTTACTCAATTAATACACACGTTTTTTTCCCTGTTATAATTATATCACTTTATATGTTTGCCATAGAGTTTATATGTTAAACATAAAAAAGCTATTCCAACATGACATATTTCTAGAATTGTAACAGATACATGTTGTAAAGCTAACCATGTATGCTATTGATAATTCATGTTATCACCCTTGAATACAGGGAAATGTTATAAGAATCATCATGGGTATCCGATGAAGATTGTGAATTTCAACACTAGGTAAATATATTGTTTTTATCGGTATCGAGGGTTAATTAGAAATATTCATGTTTTAAGTAATAAGTGTGTTCCCAAAATTGTATGATTTATTCGAAATGATTACCATCTTGAGTATTTTGTCGATTTGAATGATAGACGCAATAATTTAGACCAGTTATATTTTGGATAATATGCAAATCATTTATCCATTTTCTAGCTAACTCTGTTGTAGTTTTAATGAATAGCATTGCACATTCATAAATGGATCTGCATCCTTTTTCATCTTTAAGAATTTTTCCTATATAAACGGGCATTAAGGGGCTAGGACTATTGATACAGAAATATGGTCGGAAGTCGAATCTGTTCAGATACCTTCTGACCAGCAGCGTAGCTTTGCTGAATATGATGTGCAGGCCGAGTTCTAGTGGGGCCCGATTTTTTTTTCCAGCTAGACTGTCGGATGTGCATTTTGGCGTATATCTCGTACCGGTGAATATGTCTACAAGAACATCAATATCCTTACTTTTTTACCGTGAATTATATATCTTATAACTAAAAAGAAGCTGTCCCCCCCTACCCTGCTAGGCCTCCAAATTTTATTGCATTTTTGGCATTTTATGTTTTCGATTTCTCAGAAAAAAGTGTAGGCCGCGGCGTACACGGCCTATAGGAAGCTACGCCCCTGCTGACTGATGCAACTATTCCTTCATATTCTAAAGAAATGGTTTGAATATTCAATTGTTGTCTAAATTATATTAGTGTCAACACATTTCTATTATGATTCATAATGTAATTTATAAAAGTTACTCCTCCTAAATACAAATGTATGAAAATAATGGAGGTTTGTCCGACCTTAATCTGTGGATTTTTCCATTAAGGGGCACAAAGCAATTTATCCATGATTTAGATCTGAACTACATGCAAACAGTGTACAGCTGATAAAAATATCATCCAGAATGGATTATGTATTTCATTTATATATCTAGATATATAATCAGCACCAAAACGAGAGAATTTTAAAATGCATGCATACAATTCATTGAAACTATTCAGAGTTTGTTTTGTCTGATAATAATCTTCTGATTCAGGTAATTTGAATAAAATAAGGAATATGTCCAAATAAGGAATATGTCCAATCCAACAGTCTAATATCACCTTGCGAGTAATTAAGACAGATAGTATATAGTTTAACCTTATCAGATTTTATACCACACAAAATGGTTTAAAAAATCTTTGATTTTTCAATCTTGTCTGGTTTCGGATTTGGTAAAGTTCAAATTAGCTGGTTTATTTTGGGCATATCTAATCTTTTTATTACAGTACCAGTAGTTGTTCCAATAGGTTTAGTATTCCTTTAGACCATTTGAATAATATTTTGTTCAAGATCAGCATGTTTTCTTCGTAGTTAATGTCTAACATTGTTTCGAGATCAACATAAAGTTTTATACCCAGCACTGTAATTTCATTTTCCCAAGATAGTTCAGTCTTCATATATTTAGTATTATTTTTGTCATTGAACCTATCCACATGACTTCAGTTTTATCCATTTATATTAAGGCCAGACTTTTCCACATAAAATATTAACGCATTACGGGAATTCAAAACTGAATTCTCTGAACCATCTATAATTCAAAATGTATCAACTGCATATTGTGATTTCAAATGTTCTGTAAACCCGAATTTAATACTAATACCTTTTACATTTAGATTATTTTTCAAGAGAACAGCCAGTATCTCTGCACAGAGAATAAAAATAGACGGTGACACCGGATCGCCTTGTCGGCAACCGCTCCAAAGACTAAACCATTCTGAAAGATGTCCATTTTACTGAAACGTACATTTCGGTGTCTGTGTACAAAACATGTATCCATTCCGCAGACGAAGGCCCTAAATTAAGATAATCAAGGACTTCAAAAATAAATGTCTAGGCCCCTGAATAAAAGGCCTTTTCAAAGTCAATGAGTAATAATAGTCTTGCAATTTACACTTTTCTACATGGAACATTAAATCATATAGTAGTGTAGTATCCCCCCGCCCCACCACCACCCCACCCCCACCCCCTTACCAAACCTCATGTATCTGCTTGCAATGAAGCCAGTTTGATCCTCAGTTTGATAATCAACGGAAAAACTTTTAACAGTTTCTATAATTACCGAAGCTAATTTATTTGCAACATTTAAAAGTGAGATTGGTCGCCAGTTCTTGAGGAGCAGCTTATTTTTATTACAAATAATAACCACTTGTTTCTGAGAGATAGACAGTTCGTCTCTATTAAAACCTTCATTTCGACAAAGTGTCCGATATCTCGTCAAAACAAAAATGAGATATAGGGTCCTATAGAAACCACAGCGTCCGAGCGCAATGGCATCGTAGGTCCACACTGTACTGGAAACAAGGACTTGAAAATACAATGAAAGAGACAAAAAACAACAGAAAGGGTGGTGAATACAGGGTTACCGACTTGGAAAGGTCAGTAGACAATAAGGCCTACTGGTTAGCTTGAATCGATTTTATATTCGCACAATCCTCGCTATTATCCTGTCTTCAACGCCCAAATAGACATGACAGTGTAAACAAAACTACATCCCATCAAAAGGAATTCTCTAACAATAAAGTCCACATCCTGAGAAACTAACTAAAGAAACACATACAAAATAATAAACATCTCAGGGTGTATCCAGAATCGTACTGAACAACCATAGTAGTTGCAGCTTAAGAGAAAACCAATCTAGGGTACGACCAGAACACCCGAGGGACGAAAGCTCATGCACCCACCTCCCTTAGTTGGGGTTTCTGTAGATACAATCATAGAGTCCCAAGAGGTAGTCCAGTCATCGCACAAGTGAAAAGTGAAGCGTAATGACTGACTGCAGAGGGGTCAATCACTAAACATGCAGTGCGCTTTAAAGCCAAAGGGTTATATCCTTTTCTGACGAACTTCCTGATTAAATTTGTAAAGCGGTCAGGAAACCCGTCAGACCTCTTTAAGTTTATAGACCACATCTCCATAAAATGAGGGTTGTGATATGCCTAGTGGCAGAAGTGTCTTAAGGTTGGTGTTGTACTTTTCCAGCAGACCCTCGTTACGGCGGTAGAATTTAGAGAAAGATCTACGTAGTTTGTGATAACGAATACCCTGCTGAAGAAGTTTACTTGTAATGACTTGATTTCGATCATTGAATTCTATAACATCATTACACGCTCTAGCAAATCGAATGAGCTGGGAGACATACATCATGTATGAGGTAGCACGAGGTACATCTCCATCCAGGTGTGGATAGTTAACGATGTTACAACTTGCAAAAGTATGCGCTAAAGGAAATCATCTTTGTGTTATAATTATAGCTGCCTGTTAATGCTGCCTAGTTTGTTAGAGGATATATAAGAATAACGTACTTTGTAACTCTGGCGAGTAAAAGCAATGAAATGCTCAGGTCTGCTGCGGTCAAAATACAAATGGAGGGTGTTGTGTCAAGGGAAATAACTTCGGAGACAAAATAAGTTTTCGGCCGTTAATGTATTTATATTGATAAGAAATGAAAAATACTTTTTTAATGCATTGTATTCCTAAATTATTAAGTAACAAACATAAATGCGTGTATGTGTGATTCAAGTGGTTGACACTTTGTCGTCGAACAATAGCACGTGTACACAACTAGCATAATACAGCAGACGGGCGGAAAATAATAGGATTGTAGGAAGTAGTTATATTTCGTTGCATGATAAAGTATGGTAGGTATTTCTTTATTTCCTTCTGTATCGTTGAAGTGCAATGAAACTAGGGTAATAGTGAGGTTGGGTGCACCCTAGGACCTGAACTGGTTTAGACCATCGTCGATCCTTTTTCTACTGACCGTTAGAAGGCGGTAGCCCTATTGTCAGACATGTAATGTTTGTGATTTCATATACCCCGTCTTTCATTCATCCTTTTAATTTCTGTTTGTTTCTATGCGTGGAAATGTTGGAATTGAGATTCTCAACTTTTAATATACATTTGTATCTAGCATTCCCGGTGATCTGACTCGTTATTGTTACTGCTTCTATTGCATTAAACAAATGTTACCGGGTGCGTTTAGGGTTCTCCCATCGGTTACTGAAAGTGCTCCCGGTCACCGTCGTTAGCCGTTGGTTTGCCGATTTTAGAACGTTGGTAACCAATCTTCCCGCGACTCTACACCTGAGGTGTATCGGTGAGCTCGTTGGTACAATCCTGAACGCACCCACTGAGTTGTATCTCATGCTCATGGGTTCATGTTGAATATATACTGCCCTATGGTTACCTCCTATATTACTTTAGGACAAAATAAGACAAAATAAGCATACATTTCACCCTAATGTACCTAATCAATTTGTATCCATCGTCCATTTACTTGCAATTATTATTCTAGAAGAAAACGTAGTATGTCTGATGTCAATGCTGTGTATATATGGCCATATTGCTTATCTAATTTGACTTGTAAGTCAGAAAGTTTATGGAAGGTAAACAGTACTGGTTTTACCCAGGAAATTCCGGTTTGTCTACACCACGAAAACATCGACCGTCACGTATAGACTAATCTATGATGTGAACTACCATTGAAACAACTAATAGTACCTTCAAGTACTGATTTGCGTCTAGTTTTTGTGGCGCCCAGGCTCCAAATAAATCCCCATATCCAGGGTACACATCAGGCTCTCCAATAACTTGCTTTGCTGCCCAACTGTAAATAGAGGATCTTACATGAGTGCCTGTGTAATTCTAATTTATTAAACAAGTAGATAAAGGTATTTGATGCGAGGCTGTGCGGAGCATTATATCAAGTTTATCCAACGAGCTTAATCAATTTAATAGAATCTGTTGATCACATAACTCAAAAAAGGCCAATAAGGACCATTTATTATTGTAGCAGCCTATGTACAACGTTGTTGTCGTATGATGATGTAGTATGTTCGTCTGATGACGTCGTATGTTTGCCTTGTCTTCTTCGTACGACATAGAACCTATACATAAAAGAGTGTTAATATAATCAATGTGATATATTGTTGATATAGATTGATGCAGTCAGTTTATAGTCTGTATAGTGATGTGATATACCATATGCATATATGATCCATGATACAATGCATATTATATAATATTGATGTGGAGTTATGCAGCAAGGCGTACATACGATGGTGTTATATATATTCATGATTACATAGAGAGAGATTGTGCGAAATATAACATGCAGATAGTGGTTAGCCAACTGAACGGTACTTGTTAATAAAGAATAGTAAGAACTGCAACAAGTAAACATTACACAGATGCATTAAACATAAGACAGGACGTTGATTTATACAATGTTTGACATAATTCCTAGTTGAAATTATTATACTTTAGTATTCAGTGATTGTCTAAGCTCCGTGATTGTCTAAGCTTCTTTTCTGTCTATTTCAAGCTTTTATTTCTAACTATCTTTATTTTTTATATTATTATTAAATACAATTTGTTTATTAAAACATAACTTGTAAGACTTATTTTTCCCCGTGTTGATCGCTATTTTCAATATAGTCACACCTTCATAATAAAACAAATTCAAATTTCTAAGACCTCCTACTATGTACATAATAGCATGTTTGCACAACATACAATTAAATAAGCATTGTACTCAATAAACACAAAAGAAATATAAAAAGATCGGACAGGGAAAGTAGCATTCAAGGAGGACAGTAAACCACAAAACACAGAAACAAACACGCAAACAGACAAACAAGAAGGCAAAAGCAATAATAAATGCAGACGACATCACAAACACAAAAAGGGTTGACAATAGGGCTACCGCCTTGGAACGGTCAGTGGCAAAGTAGGCCACTGGGGGTTTAAACCGGTTCTAGGGTGCACCAAACCTCACACTTACCCTACTTCATCCCATTAAAACAGGACAGTGTAAATAAAGAAATCCCCGCCATGATCTAATCTCTAACCAACAAGGCAGCATCAATAGGCAATATAAGTAAAACACAAATATGCTCGTGTAAATATAATACAAAAAAAACAATAGCCTAGAAAGCCACAATGAAGGTACTCAATGACTTTGCAGAAGCCAGAGCAGTAAGAGAATACACCATTAAGGGCACGACAAGAAAGATCATGGACAAACATCAAACGCCACCGTCCCAATGGGCTTTAGGTAGGCGTCATCATAGGGTCCACACAGCCTGTCTGGTCATCGTACAATTGAAGAGGAAAGCATAGTGGCGAACTGTAAAAGGGTCCACCACCAATCATGCAGTACGTTGCAAAATGATAGGGTCATAACCTGTTTTGATAAACTTTTTAACAAGTTTTAACAAAGGTAGTATGAAAGTATCAATACGCATTTTACAGAATTTACTGAATATAACAAAAAACGCCTAATATACAATATTGCAAAATATAAAATAAGCATCATAACACTTACCCATTCGAGTCATACTGTGAGGAAAATTCAACTACGCTCTTTAACCACTGGCCAAAAATCTCGCTCGACAGGCTGGGAACTATTACAGAGTATTTGGTTGGATTATTAGTTCTGAGAAATGTATTAACTAAAATTGATTAGTTTGTAATCATTATGTTCGTTTGAATTAATTGACGGACATTATTGGATTTTTTTTAACACCAACTAACACCTTTAAAGTGATTTTTAAAGCAACTGCTTACACGGGAATATTATATAAATACTGCATCCCAGTGAGGGTGACAGTGGCTGTTGTCAACCTGAGTAAAATAATGTCGAACGAGGCACTTTTGCGAAGGTTGACAATATCCACTGTCATCCTCACTGAAATGCTACAAAAAATATTTTATACCAAAAAGGTTTTAGGAAAAATGAAATATGCAAAAAGAAATCTTAATTTTTCTCATAATATCTATATATTTGTTGTCATATAAGCATGATGAGTACACGATGTTTGCATTGTGCCTTTTTTTAAAGAACTGAACAGCGTCAAAAAAGACTACTGGGTATTATAGTACTAAATTAAAAGTTAATTATATTATTTTATATATTTACTAAAATGAACAAACCTGCTAAATGTAGCGTGAATCCCGGACTAGGGGACAGGTAGAAATTGTCGTAGTATATTCTTTTCAGGGGAGTGTTGGCAGGGGTCAGCTGTATTTGCATCCCTGATGGCAGGTTCAAGGTCATTTGTTGAATGGCATTTAGACCTACATGATGAATACGAATTAAAACAGAGAGCAATATTACGCATGTATGTTATCTCTTCAGAACAAGACCTAAACTCGATAAATGTGAGTTATGTATTTATGATTCATTCAAACATCTAAACAGATTCATCTCTTAAATTGCTTGTCACAGTGTAGTTTGCATCTAGGTGGAGAGTCCACAGTAACTCTTCAAGTGTCGTGGTTGGTGTGCATCAAGGAAACAAGAACACATAATTAAACAGCATCGATGCATAGCATTTGCATCAAGGGAGCAAGACCACCTATCATTTTGACTATGTTCTGTGAATAGAGCATGTTCATGAATACAAAACAATGATAGGGGAACATGTAACGGTGCTACGTGCACCAAGGGAGTAAAACACAACACATTTTCAAGTGTAAACATGTCGTGGTATTTAGTCATCAAGGAAGAACACCACATAACAACATCAGGGAATAAGATCTTAAATTGTGATTTGCTCCAAGGGCACAAGACCACAATTCATCTTCAAGTGATAACATATTTGCATCGAAAAGACAAGACCCGAAAACATCGGCAATGGAAATATGTCACAGTGTGGTTTCTGTCAGGTGAGCAAGACCCGAGGACATCATCAATAGCAATATGTTACAGTGTGGTTTATATCAAGGGAGCAAGACCCAATGACATCATCAAGGGATAACATGTCACAGTACGGTCTGTATCATAGATTCGGCAAGACCACAGGATATCGTCAAAGTTAATATGACCAAATAAAGGGTTCAAGACACATACCAGACAGCGATAAGAGAAATAAGACAAGCTATGGTCAATTGCAATGGTTCACGATTACAGAACACCGTCATAGAAAATATGACACGATCTAGCCAATAGCATTAACTTCAAGTTAATTTCAGCGTGCTCGACTCACGGTGTTCATGTGAAGCATTCCATAGTATATTTACCTACCTGAAATAGCCACAAGACATATTGTACACTTTACAAATGTCAATAATCTATTAAAAGCACACACAATGTGCATTTATATTTTGCCTGTATCGGAAATAGGGTCAGCGATCAATGTACTCCTCCACAAGTAGTTAATATTTAACAAATGTAAAAAAAAATGGAACAATGGACGTGACTAACACTCTGAATGGTGATGCGTTATCGTTTATCGAAGAGTTTCTTATGCATATGTGTTTAGTAAAATAAAATAAGAATTGTTTACCCATCCAAAACTCTCCGCTGGTATCCCCAAAGCCATCGACATATTCGTTAAACGTTCTGTAAAAGTCTACTGCACCATTGTGCCGTCTTTGAAATACCTGATTTATACAATACATACAAATAGTTACTTTTACGCAAGTGTACAATGTAACAAATCAATAGCATTATACCCGGAGATAAAAAGGAAAACACATTTAAAGTAATAATGTATTAATTCACGGTGGTTTTTATATTAAAAAAACAAAACTAGTTGACACGGGGAAAAACAAGTTTTACAAGTGCCCCCCACCCTCCCCCACCCCAAATATTTTCTCTTAACAAACATACAACACTCTTGAGCCTTTATCCTTAATGTACTTCCTCGATAAACAGACATAGTGGAATCCATTATCTACTAATGTTTTGCAAGTTATAAAACCTCGCTCTAAATACCTTTAGAGTACATATGCTAGTTTGCTGCAAAAGCGTAAAACGTTTTAAAAGCACTGTTCAGTGGTACCAGTGTACTCAAATGCCAAATTGTCGGAACCAATCAGATTTATTCCGTAGTAGTTTCGTATAATATTTTGTGGAATATCTTAACAGTGTATGGTTTTAAATTGTTTGCATTAATATATAAAGGCTAGCACCGTATTTTACAAATGCCACGATCTGTAATCTGATTGGTTCCAATAATTTGGCATGTGGGCGATCTCTACCTTGCAAAATACAATTTCAAAAGTAAATAACATAAAAATAAAACAGATTATTGCTTGTCGTGTGCAATTGTGAAAATTCAAATATTATTAACTACACAAATATATTACGATAGGAGCTAATTTGACTATCAAATAAAAACAAACAAAAGTTTTAATAATTCCAACAATATACTAATTTGTGCAAAATTAAAACGGATTTCCTAATCACTGGCATGATATCAATGGTGTATTATTTAAGGCTCTAAACCCCATAAATGCACACCTGTTTTCGTAGACATTGAATTAGTTTGTCTTGGCGTACCCTCTCCATACCTTCTTCTGTATACACTGACTTAATTTGTCTTGGCTTACCATCCACGTACCTCCTCTAGTCGAAACTTAATAAGTGTATCTTGACTTACCGTCTAACTACATCCTTCCATCGACACTGAATTAATTCGTATTAATTACCATCCCCAACCCTCCTTCTTTGACACTGATAACGTATGTCTTCATTTACCGTCTAAATCCCCCTTCCGTCAACAATGAATTAGTGATGGCATAATGTGCCTTCACTTATCGACAAAAGCCTTCAATTCGTTGACTCTGAATTAGTTTGCCTTCACTTACCGCCAAAATCCGTCCTTTCGTCATCCTTCCGTAAACACTGAATTAATCTGTCTTCACTTACCGTAAAAATCACTCCTTCCGTCGACACTGAAATAATATGTCTTCACTTACCGTCCAAATCTCTCCCTTCGTCGTCTCGGAATTAGTCCGTCCAAATCTCTACTTCCGACGGCACTAACTATGTTTGTCCATGATCTTTCTTGTCGTGCCCTTAATGGTGTATTCTCTTACTGCTCTGGCTTCTGCCAAGTCATTGAGTACCTTCATTGTGGCTTTCTAGGCTATTGTTTTTTTGTATTATATTTACACGAGCATATTTGAGTTTTACTTATATTGCCTATTGATGCTGCCTTGTTGGTTAGAGATAAGATCATGGCGGTGATTTCTTTATTTACACTGTCCTTTTTTCATGGGATGACAGTAGGGTAAGTGTGAGGTTTGGTGCACCCTAGAACCGGTTTAAACCTCCAGTGGCCTACTTTGCCACTGACCGTTCCAAGGCGGTAGCCCTATTGTCAACCCTTTTGTGTTTGTGATGTCGTTTGCATTTTTTATTAATTTTGCCTTTTCGTTTGTCTGTTTGCGTGTTTGTTTTTGTGTTTTGTGGTTGACTGTCGTCCTTGAATGCTGCGTTCCCTGTCCGATATTTCTATCCTTCCTTAGTTTGTCCTTACTTATCGTCTGCCTAACCCCTTCCGTAAACGCTGAATTAATCTGTCTTCACTTACCGTTAAAATCTCC
This sequence comes from Cyrtodaria siliqua, assembly GCA_037043455.1. Taxonomy (NCBI): domain Eukaryota; kingdom Metazoa; phylum Mollusca; class Bivalvia; order Adapedonta; family Hiatellidae; genus Cyrtodaria; species Cyrtodaria siliqua. Next base: position 31,769 of record JAWPHD010014752.1, on the reverse strand, counting down.
CCTTCCGTCGACACTGAATTAGTCAGTGATGACATAATAACCCCTCTCTTACCATCCTCCCGTCAACACTGAATTAGACGTGTCTTCCCTTACCGTCAAACTCCCTCCGTCTGTTAACACTGAATATGTATGTCATGACTAACCGATAACCAACTTCCTTCTTTTTCTGCACTGAATTAGTTTGTGTTAACTTACCGTCCATCCACCTCCGTCTGTCTCCATATCGCAATAAACTGACTGGACTTGTCCCGACACAGAAAGAGATACGTGATACACACCGGATGTGGCTGTTGGGGAAAGGCGTAGAATGTCAGTACAGTCATGGACACTGGCTGTAAAATAACAAAGGGAGGGTTTCCGAGAAAGGTTACGGAATTAAAACAATGCATGCGTCTATTTACGAGCTACATCAGTAACGGCGAATCTACTTTGCATCCCTCCGTTTAGTAAGGACCTTTTTCCAACGACAAATGGTCATTGAAAAAAGCATTGAAAGCGAGTTTATTTAATGCTAACATGATACATGACAGATAAGATCAGGTATATAAATTGAGGCCCAAGTTAACATATTTATTTTTGTTGTCATTGTTATATTGAAGAGTATCTTACTTTTATGAAGAAGAGAACAACAAATTAGTAAGTTAAGTGTACTAGTTTATGATTTATAAGGTGATGAAATACCATACGATTATGATAGAATATCACTGGTTTTCATCATTTTAAAAAAACCAGTGGCGAGAGAAAAAAAACACCTGGCTAAGGTTTGGTGCACCCTACAACCGGTTTAAACCCCCAGTGTTCTACTTTGCCACTGACCGTTCCAAGGCGGTATCCCTATTGTCAACCCTTTTTGTGTTTGGGATGTCGTTTGCATTTATTATTGCTTTTGCCTTCTTGTTTGTCTGTTTGCGTGTTTGTTTCTGTGTTTTGTGGTTTACTGTCCTCCTTGAATGCTACTTTCCCTGTCCGATCTTTTTATATTTCTTTAAGACTTAAATAGTATGAGAGCGTGCTTGCTTGTTCTTCTGTAGTGTGTGTTTGTTATCTATGGCCAGAGGTTCGCTGTGCCTTGGAGTTGATTTCGTTAACTGGCTGCCTGCATACTCTATGTTTTGCACTCCTAAATACGTTACAATGTTGGGATACATGTACCGTCCTCGGATTGAGGTCCTATTTAGAGACACTCCTTTAAATACATCCATCCTCCTCTGCTTACATCCGACATTGCGTCTCTGCTTTCGGCGAAATGCAAATATGAAGCAACACTCTGCCCCACTACGGACAGCCAGGTTGCTACATATAACCTTTACCCTGCGTTTATATCGCAAATGTGCCTTGTTGTTTAGCCTGATCTCTGGTACCGACGAATTGTACCACCGGTGGTCAATTTTTCTAATCGTCGATATTGGTATTTTATAGGTGTATACGGTCGTATCTGCATTGTTGCCTTCTGTCCGGTCTTCTTCACGATCATCTCATATTCGTTGAACACAGACTCCCACGTCACATGTTGTTCAGGTGTTTATGTAGTCTTTGGTGTACACGCGTTTCTTGACGGAGAGGATCCATCGGTCATATGTAATTGGCATACATCCAGAAACCATTTCGTGTCATAAACAGCGGATCTTACATGAGTTCTCATTCATTATTAAATTTATTAAACGAGGTGGCAAGATGATATAATGCGAGGCTCTTGCCTAGCATTATATCATTTTTGCTAACGAGTTTAATAAATTCAGTAATGAATGATAACGAATGTTAGATTCTATTTATGACATAACTCTCATATCGACTTTTATTGCATTTTGCCTGTCGCTTTAACACACGAAACCGACATAAACCGTGGAAATTGGATAATAGTCATTATCGATTCTTTTGACAGCGCATGCTAGTCTTATTTGCATACTTATATAACTTGTGGTATATCGAAAATATAGAATGGTGTTATTCCACTCTCACGTCGTAAGTTATGTGATAAATGTACTTCACATACTTCTTTATAATAAATGTAAAGTTATTTTCCAATTTGCAATATACTGTCTGTGATATATGACATTTACATCACATATATCACATTTACTTTTTTATGATTCTCTTATAAGGATATATGTCATCATGGGCGTTTATGTTATTGTGTATATTTTTGCATGTTATGGTTCATTTCGTATTCAAGTTCCTATTGACTTCGATGTGTAAAGTTTAGCAAAATTAATGCAGTTTTATATTTTAATTGACGTTGTATTACATTTATTCACCACAATGTACGTGATACAACACCCAGCCATGGGAGTCGATGTTGGTGACGTTTGGATTGTAGGGCGTGCTTTTCATCGTTCAGCTCAATCATGGTAGCTGAATGCTATACATATGACTTAATTCGAGCTGTAAAATATACTCCTTTCGTTAGCACATTAAGCGCAGCCGGTAATTGAAACAAAATTACGTGTTACAACAAAACAACGTAATTTTGTTAAGGGCGTTTCCTACATTTGCTCTTTGGCGCATACCTGTCTAAGAGCGACTATTACATAAAAAAATAACGTACTTTTTAATTTTTGTTATTATATAATATAGATATTTTTCACTAGTTTTCGTTTGTATGAACCTAATTAACTGTTAAGACATGCTAGATAGTGATGACATTTGTTGATACACTGAAATGAAGTATAGTTCATTATTTGTTAAAGACCACAGAGAGATGTATTGGTTTTAAATTCAAACAGAAAAGGAGATGTAGAACGTAACATTCAAAGTCGACTGCTGAAAGTGATATTTAATCACGATATTCATTGTACCTTACCTTTTTAGATGGGTAAAACAGAAACATGCATACACATTTTATTTAGTCTTTAATATAGTTAATCACATTAGGAAGTTGCAAACTATATCGTATGAAAATAAATTAATTGTTTCGATTTATGCAATTACTATAATGAACATGTGCATGTTGGGTTGGGTCAAGAAGAACCCAGGGTGAACATTAAACGAGAATATGTACATGAGTTTATTGTTTTTTCTGTTCATTAGGCGATACTAAGTGAAAATTCATCAGTCGCTACCCTTCCACCATGGTTATTTTGTTCTTAGTAGAGAGGCATATTGCAATGAACAAAAACATATATATATAAGCTTATATTATATTCCTTATTGCAAGATTTTGCTAACATTTGCTACGACTTTCCTGGACTTTTCATAAAATATGTATTTTCTTTATTGTACATTTTCACCAAAAAGAAAAAAAGCAATGCCATGGAGATATAAGGGAAATCACAAATACATCAACGTCACTGAAACCTTTGTTTATGGCCACAATGTCCATTAGTTGGAGTTAATTTATATTGATGACGTTCGGCACCTGACATTATCCACAAGTGTTGGCCATATAAAACTAGATCAAACCTTTTATGTTGAAGTAATTTTCTCTAACAGCATTTTTTACAACGCAATACCAGCAGCGCTTCTTTATGAACATATAGACCCATTGTATCGCTAAATATAGATATAAAAATCGAACAGTAAAAGTAGCATTCAAAGAAGACAGTCAACCACAAACATACACAGAAAAAAAACTACATATAACAATGAATATTGAACCATAACATGCAATAATACACACTAGGGCTACAACATTGGAAAAGTCAGTGGCAAAAAGGCCACTGGGGGTTTAAACCAGGTGCTAGGGTGCACTAAACCTCACACTTACCCTACTGTCATCCTAATAAAACGGGACAGTGTAAATAAAGAAATCCCCGCCATGAACTCATGATTCTCTAACCAACAAGACTAAACTGTATAACGGGAAATTACATTTACAAATTGAGTAATTGGACTCGTGACAATAGGAGACTATCATCAGCCGCTAACAGAGTCGTAAAAACATAAAGTGTCAACAAGCAAGGATTTACGCAAGTGTAAAATAGCTGCCGAGAAACAAACATTTAACACAATAATAGATCAAGTCACGGGAGTTAAAACAATACTGAAAAAACAATATGTTGTCACGTAAATTCTTCCCAATGTTTACCATCAGTTATTCCTACCAAACATTTTGAATCACCTCGCTTCTTTCTGTTTAAATACCTTGTCATCATATCACATGCCTTACATATTGATTACAATTAACCTTGTAACACGACGTGCTAGAAGTACATGCACATCAGAACAGAAATACAGTATGTTCACATAGCGGCGATAAAATAATTTTCTATGATAGACTATGTAATGGAATTGGGACTAATGAAGTAACAGTACATTTTAATGTTTAGAACTACAATTTTAATGAAACTAATGTGTATGTATGAAACATGGTATTAAGAAATATGATAGAATGGAAATGTTATGTACCCTTTCGGAACAAATGATGGTCTGTATACAGATAATGTAAACAACAGTTGATGAACAACGTGATCCCTATATGCCTGCCATGCTTCCACGCAACACAAAATGCAATCTATTTGTGCCTAACGACATTTATGCAACTAGATATAATCTTGACAGTGTCTCCAAATCAAAAATACATGTACCTACAAGTGCAGAATTGAATATGAATAGCTTCACTCCTTTAAAGGCCTTAATGATGACAGTAGGGTAAGTGTGAGGTTTGGTGCACCCTAGAACCGGTTTAAACCCTCAGTGGCCTACTTTGCCACTGACCGTTCCAAGGCGGTAGTCCTATTGTCAACCCTTTTGTGTTTGTGATGTCGTTTGCATTTATTATTACTTTTGCCTTCTTGTTTGTCTGTTTGCGTGTTTGTTTCTGTGTTTTGTGGTTGACTGTCCTCCTTGAATGCTACTTTCCCTGTCCGATCTTTTTATATTTCTTTATAATGCCAAATGATGCATTTGTTTAAAACCTGTATTTTGAAATTTTGCAATTTTACAAAAAAATAATAATAATACAATTCACTTATTGCTTAGATATAATTGCGCTATGCACATCATTTCATATGTATGGAGATTAATTCTGGTATTAAGAAAGAAAAAACATAGCTTTGTGGGCAAACACAAAATCAAATATAACATAAATTGTCAAAAGTACAAAAAGGGACATACCTCAGCAGAAATTCATCAACAAGACACTTTTTGTGAAATGCCAGAAGAAAAAACATTGGCCTCTGTTAGAGTTTTTTCCACATGCCATATGAGCCTTTTTTATTTTCATATACCATATAGCCAAACTATTGTTTTCCATATGCCATATGATTTTTTTTAATTTTCACCATATTTTTATTTTTAAGACGTATTTTTTTCCATATAGATTTTTTTCCCATATGCCATTTGGGTAAATATTTTTTTCCATATGCCATATAGGACCCACTAAATGGGCCTCGAAACTGAAGGGAACACGTCATATTGTTCATTTCAAATTCAAACAATCAAGTGGCTTGCCAGCTCTTACTTGTTACTGTCTAGGGAACAGCCAGTCTCTGTTACAGTCTTCTTACGTAAATTGCTGCACGATTTCTAGGTCGGACCAGGGTCCTGTATTTCAATTTTCAATCCAGGTCGGACATATCTTCCAGTCAGCTGTTTTAATGCACACACTGTGGTTCCGTACTATATGATTGCTCTGATCCATAAAGCTGGAAACCACATACCTGTATTTTTCTGATGCAGTGGAGTCGGCTATTTACAGCTCGGAGTGTAGATTAAAGTGGACTGCTCTAACAAAACTCACCAGCTCGATCGCGGGTGAAATGGTGGTTTTGCATTAAAAACATAATTGTACACCAGTCCAGTCGTTTTGACTGGGTCGCTTTTTATTTCTATAAAACTAACAGGTATCAGCTGCTACATGAAACACAGTAAAAACCCATACCAATTTACAAACCCCATACCATTTTCAATACACCGTCTGAAATAGAGGCGGCGATTTTAGCGATTTAGATCGCCGCCAATAACGATTCTCGATTCTCGATGATGTTCATTTTTTATTTAAGTATACTTGTTCTTACGGCATTGTTCCTTTATATGTCTATGCACTCAAGTGTCATATTACATAAAAGTGATAAAACTTACTTTCTCCGGTAGTTAGTTATAATAATTCGCGTGTGCGAAAACAGTCTAAAAGTTCAGTAAGACTACACGGTGACTATTTAATAAATACTTATGAGACAAAGTATAAAACACATTGTTTTATCCAAGTGCAAGTGGTGTTTTTACTTACTGGTCCTTTGGGATCATCAAGACTAGTCTTTGGGGCTTTGGAGTAGAATACCGCTTACGCCGGTGATAGGGGAAGACGGAGTTGGTTAGAGAATAGTTCATGGCTACTGAAAAGTAGCATTCACGGACGACAGTCAACCACAAACACACACAGAAACAAAGAACAACTTTAAAGATGAATAAAAGGCCAAATAAAACATCACAAACATAAACAGGGTTGACAATAGGGCTACCGCCTTTAAACGGTTAGTGGCAAAAAAGGCCGCTGGGGGTTTAAACGAGCCTCTAGAGTCACCAAACCTCACATTTACCCTACTGTCATCCCAATAAAACGGGACAGTGTAAATAAAGAAATCCCCGCCATGAACTATTCTCTAACCAACATGTCAGCAATAAACCACAACACGCAAACGTAACGGCACTGTAGATCCGCACTGTACGGCAAACAAAGAGCAAATCAAATATACATTGAACATGACAATACTCATCAAAACGAGTGTTGAAGACCGGGTTACTGATTTGGAACAGTCATTAAACTATATGGTCTACAGGCTAGCTTAAATTTGTTTTATGTATACACAGTTTCGTTATTATAATGTCTTCAGCGCCCAAATGGACAAGGCACTGTAAATAAAAGTACATCCCATAATAAGGAAATATATAACAATAGAAAAGAGTATGATAATGTACCTTTGGAAACGGCCGAGCACGACACATACGAAATATTGCAGTCTCGGTTTGATTGAGACTGTCCATGAGCGGTAGTGAAATATGCTAGCTATCGCTCACGCCCGCTAGCCACGGGTTGAGCAGAACTCAATATTCATAAAATCAATAGTACACAATTTTAACCATCCCGAAGATGGCATGCATATGGCGGTGGACATGGAGTGTACTGCATCTCCATGTCATACGGCGTATGGTCCCAGTATCTAAAACAATTAAATGCCCCCGAAGAGCGAAATAAACATAATGTAATTTAGCTGGGAGCAGCGGTTATGAAGTCTGCGTATCAAAAAGGAGATAACATATCCTATGAGTGGTTAAACAATACCCAGAGCCTTTTATCGGTCGGAGTAGTGGAACCACCGAATCAAAAATTAAGTAAGAAAACAAAAAAAATTAAAATGTACCACCGATAACTAAATATAAATATCGGGCACAGCGATCTCCAAAGATAGAATGAATAACAGTAATGATTGCAAGCGCGGGGAGACGTTTTACTGCCGCCACACTGCACAAGCAACGCCACTGTGCTATAAAAAAGAGTATGATAATGGACCCTTTGAAACGTCCACATCCAAAGAAATTAGCAAACGATACACGTAAATGTTGTTGTACGAGTAAATACTGAAAAGGTGATCCCTTGGAAGAGAGAAAAGTAGCAGACTCGGTTTTTATTGAGTACACAAATAGAAACAACTCAGGACGTATCCAGAATTGTATTGAACAACCCCATCAGTTGCAGTCAAAGAGAAAAAAACAAAGTAGAGTACGATCAGAAAACCTGAGGGACGAACGTTTATATGCACCAACCTCTCCTTTCAGGGTTTCGGAAGGTACAATCATAGAGTGTCATGAGGTTATCCGGTCATCGCACCAGAGAAAAGTGAGCGTAATGACTGACTGTAGAGGGGCCACTTACCAAACATAAAGTGCGATGCAATACTAAAGGCTCCTATTCTTTTCTGGCGAATTTCTTGATTAACTTTGTAAAGTTGTCAGGTAAATACCGTTAGCACCCTTCAATTTACGAGGTTTGTACATGAAGCTCACATCTCCATAGAATAGAGGTTGTGGTATTACTAGAGGCAGAAATGTTTGTAGTTTGGTGTTGTGCTTCTTCGGTAAGTTTTTATTGCGTTGATAGAACTTTTAGAAAGATCTACTTAATTTGCGATATCGAAAACCTTGCTAAAGAAGTTCACTGACTTGTAGTAACTTGATTTCCATCATTGATGTCCTTAACATCACATCGTTACAAGTCCTGGCAAAACGAATGATCTGGAAGCTCTGGTGAAAATATATATATTGATGACCATGAGCAAAGAACGGATTATCAACATTGAATATGTCATCCAGACACAGAGATTGTTAAACGAATCAATAATGTCTCCCTGGGTATCAGGTGACAAACACAACATAACATATTTTTCATAAAAAGTATAATAAAAGAAATCTGCGACAAGTGGCGCACAGTTAGTACCCATAGTAATACCAACAACCTGGCGGTAAACGGTTTTGACTTTAAACCACCTGCTTACATATTTTATTTGTTTAGAGTTTTCATCTTTGTATTCTTATTTTACCATAGGTTTAAATATATATTGGTGCCATATTCACCAGTAAGCAATAAGCAAAAAACAATTTGTTACTTAGAAGTATTATTAATGATTTTACAAATGCAAATTGAGTACAAAAACTAAATGAACGCCGCAAGTCTTTAAAAAATCAAGACAGGCTTGCGAAATCTCCGGACAATTATTTTGTATTTGCTCTTCGGATCTCCAGATTTAAGTGTACAATCTCCATCAAAACAAAAAGGTCATGATTTAACAGCTATATTTTCACAGTTTATCAGCTATTTCCTGCATTGGTCATGTTACGCTCCCCATTCCACGATGCAAATGAGTGTATTTATAAGTGTCAAATCAGTGGCTATCTGTGTAATGCGCTGACTGAATCTGCAATTAACACCTAAAGATATAATAAGTTCCTTCAGTGACATAACAACATGTGAAATATTATCAATATATCTCTTGCTTTCTTAATTGGTCAACCTAATTGAAATAACAAGTGAGAGGAACTAGTGAATCCTTCTGTGTGGTATCACTCTAATATCTGCTGACGTGTGTGATGATTATAATTTCTGTAAGAGCTATGGAGACTTTGTCTGTGCATTTAGGAATATCATAATTATATAGAATATTTGCACTTTCCTACAAAAAGGTTGTGGTATAAATTAAATCAAGTCTTTCTAATTACAAAGTCCTCTCTTGTTTGCATGTTGAAGTAGGTAATATATTGTTTTCTTTAAGAATTAACTCCATGAATAATTTAAATTTGCGCTTTAAAAAAATCAGTGTGAAAACCAAGTCGTGTGCTCAAATTTCCATTTAAAAATAATCTTCGCACGCTTTGTCTTAATTTTTAAAAATCTCTGGATTTTAAGTTAATAAGCTTTGGCAGGCCTGTCAAGAATACCGTTTGTCCCTTTAAACATAGTTTGTGCATGTGGAGAACTGAATATTTAACACAAATAGTATTTATTAGTTGATATATGTTTAACAAATAAAATTAGGTTGTTTTAATTATTGAAAGAAATAGCATAAGTCAATTTAAAAGAGATATCATATTTCCTACTATACCGGAAATGAAATTACCTCGCTCATGCTCAAACGTAAACATATAGTATGGATCGATATCTTAAAATAACCAGTGTCAAAACCTCTATCTCTGTGCAAACGTTAGTGCTTATATGGTATGTAGGCACATATATATAGGAGAGCTTCAGATGGCAGTTCTGTGTGTCTAGGTATGGAAGCACATGTATATAGGAAAGTCTGAAATGGCTGTTCTGTGTGTCTCGGTACGCAAACACATATATAAAGGAGAGTATCAGATGGCTGTTTTGTGTGCCTCAATATGCAAGCACATGTATACAGGAGAGCCTCTCGGTATGCAAGCAGATGTATATAGGAGAGCGTCAGATGGCTGTTCTGTGCGTCTCGGTATGCAAGTACACGTATTTAAGAGAGGCTCCGATGGCTGTACTGCATGTCTCGGTATGCATCATATGTATAAAGGAGAGCCTCAGATGGCTGTTCTGCGTGTCCCGGTATGTTAACACATGTAAACAGGAGAGCCTCAGATGGCTGTTCTGTGTGTCCAGGTATATAAGCACATGTATAAAGGAGAGCCTCAGATAGCTGTTCTGTGTGTCACTGTATGTAAGCACATGTATAAAGGAGAGCCTCAGATAGCTGTTCTGTGTGTCACTGTATGTAAGCACATGTATATAGGAGAGCACCAGATGGCTGTTTTGTGTGTCTCGGTATGTAATCACATGTATATAGGAGAGTCTCAGATGGCTGTTCCGAGTGTCACTGTATGTAAACACAAGAATATAGGAGAGTCACAGATGGCGGTTCTGTGTTTCTCGGTATGCAAGCACATGCATATACGAGAGCCTCAGATGACTGTTCTGTGCACATGTCTCGGTATATAAGCACATGTAAATAGGAGAGCTTCAGATGGCCTTTCTGTGTGTCTCGGTATACAAGCACATGTCTAAAGGAGAGCCTCAGATGGCTGTTCTGTTTATCACGGTATGCAAGTACATGTATATATGAGAGCTTCAGATGGCTGTTCAGTGTGTCACGGTATGCAAGCAGATGTATAAGGAGAGCCTCAGATGACTGTTATGTGTGTCACGGTATGCAAGCATATGTATAATTGAGAGCATCAAATAGCCTATCAGTGTGTCCCGGTATGTAGGCAGATGTGTATAGGAGAGCCTCAGATGGCTTTTCTGTGTGTCACTGTATGTAAGCACATATATATAGGAGAGCCTCAGATGGCTGTACTGTATGTTTCAGTATATAATCACATGCATATAGGAGAGCCTCAGATGGCGTTTCTGTGTGTCTCGGTATATAATCACATGTATAGAGCAGAGTCTTAGATGGCTGTTCTATGTGTCTCGGTATGGAAGCACATGTATATAGGTAAGCCTGAGAGGGCTGTTCTGTGTGTCTCGGTATGCAAGCACATGTATAAAGGATAGTATCAGATGGCTGTTTTGTGTGCCTCAATATGCAAGCAAATGTATACAAAAGAGCCTCTCGGTATGCAAGCAGATGTATATAGGAGAGCGTCAGATGGCGTTAGTAGTATAGATACTGAGAGTACCATGCCAGTTTCCCCTCGCGGGGAACGAGAATAACTAGTGAAATATGCCAGGGGGGACTCAGGCGTAACTTTTTTAAATGTAAGTTACGCCTAAATCAACACCAACATATTTCAACAGTTTTCTCAAGCACCCCGCTCAGGGAAACTCGCCTGATACTCTCAGTATATATACTACTAATCAATCCGGTTTGTCATTTTAATAACATAACATTTGCAACTCGTTAAACAAAGTCAGAAGGAACCGGGCAATAGTCTTCATCATCGCTCTGCATATCATATTTCTATACTTTGCTATTTAATATTTTCAATATTCTTAAATGGAACCCAACTATTGAAATCCTCATTGTAACCCTTCCATTTAATCAATGCTTGTTTCTTTTTATAATCACGTCGTATTACTTTTTCAATCCTGAAAATTTCTTGCTTTGCTTTTATCATCTCTAATTCAAAAAAGCTGCCATCAATGTTTTCGTTGTTTAAATCTTTTATTTTGTATGTCACAGGATTTGTGTTTTGAATTTAATCAACAACAAATATTTCTTCAGTCCAATTTGGGGTATAACATTTCTCAAACGTTTTTTTATATTTACTAATTCTAATATTATCCCCTATTTTAAACTTTGGCTTAATTTGATTACTTTTTATCTTTCCGTACAAGTTGAAATACACTGTTCCTTTTATTTTTTTCATCACTAGCCTCAATCGGTGTAATTTTAATACTCCGATGTTTTGTATTATTATACTTGTAAACCATTTCTTGTAACACGTCTAAATATGTGTTTGTATTGTTAGCTGTAAAATATTTCCACATCTTTTCTTTTAATGTCCTGTTAAATCGTTCAATTACTACAGCTTTCCCAAAATTAAAAGTGTGATACATTTTGATATTATTATCATCAAGGAATTGCTTAAACGTCTTGTTGTAAAACTCCACACCTTGATCAACCTACAACAATTTACACTGTCTCCCTGTACTGATTATTTGTTTGAACGCTTTAGTAATTTCTAAACCAGTTTTATTTGGAACGGGTACAACCCAAGCAAATTTACTAAATAAATCAATAACAGTAAGCAAGTATTTAGTACCTTTATTATACTTTGAAAACGATTGCATGTCAACCAAGTCAGCAGACCATATTTTATTAATTTCATTAACAATCACACGGCGTTGAGTGAACTTTCTTCGTATAGGCTTATGAAGTTCATCTGCTAACTTGTCAGTCCATTTCAACGCCTTTTCTCGTTTTTTGAGTTTCCAAGACCAAGTTTATATTTTGCACTAATAACTGTTTTTACTATCAAATTTTTAGCAATCTTTTCTCCAATAGTTTTAGACTTGCTAGATTTTAAACCGGTCAACATGCTTTTATCACACATTGATTTATTACTAGGATTTTCATCATAACAATAATCATGATTTTTACAAACAGCATCTAATTCATTTACCGGCTCTCCGCTATCAAGTGGATTACCCGGACCGCAATATTTATAACCAGGAAGCGTTAATCCCTTTTTAGGTAACAGAGGAAGCATAGCTTTGTGAATATCAATATCACCACCTTCTGTGTTTTTAACAAACTTTGTTTTAGTAATACCACAAGATGCACAAGTTGCTCTTAACATTTTCTACCATTTTTTGCTAAAACATACTTAGGATCAACAATTTCAGTAACCTTTTTTTCTTTTATGCAATAACTCATATATAATATGATTAGATTAAACTTCGTTTACAAAATATGATGTTATGATGTTTCCATTTTCTACTGGTTTGTAAGGCTTTAATAATTTGTAAAGAATATCGTACACACTATTTCCTTCTTGCAACTTTTTGATAAAGTACAAACAGAAATATCCGCAAAGGACACTTGTTTTATCTTGGTATTGAATGGTGTTGTATTTTATATTAGGCATGTACGCTAAAACTTCTTTTGGTGGACTTCGGCCAAACGGATCGAAGTAATAATTATTTTAGTAACAAGTCCAGTGTGTGCCAGGTCCAATATGATCATCAAGATTAATAATACCACATTCTTGTTTATTTTGTTTTGCTGGTAATTTGTTTTTGCTGTACACCCCACTGAAGTTCTGTATGCCTAGCTGCTTAACCCATTTTATTATATCTAAGTTAGAGATAGGTTCATTTTTAATTTTTTTTTTTTTTTATAAATGGGATACTTCTATATGGCCTGATTTGTGAGTCTACTTGTAAACCTTTTCCACGATCAACTCTTAGTCCTTTTCCTTTTCTACCTACTTGCAAACCTTTTCCAGTTAAACCACTAATAAGAGATCCAATCAATGGAATTCCTAGTGATGCAAGCATTCCAAGAAATCCTCCGGCCTGCTGTTGTTTTTTAGTTAGTTTAACAGGGCAGCGACCTTTTGACTTTGCTATCTTCTTTCTTTGCGCAGCTGTTAATTTCTTTGATTTTAGATGTTTGTTTTTTATCACTAGGAACAGCTGCCGTTACATCTTGCTGTTTTTTATCACTGGGAGCAGTTACCGTTTTTGGAACAGTTACCGTTTTGTTACTAGAAGCACATGCCAGTACGTCTTGCAGTTGTTTTTGTGTTAGTTTAATCGTGCAGGAACCTTTTGACTTTGCTATTATATTTTTTTGCGCAGCTGTTAATTTATTTGATTTTAATAAGTGTTTTTTTTTTATCAGCAGGAACAGTTACCATTACATTTCCAAATATTTTACCAATTCCAGTACTTGCCAGTGCCCCTGTTGCTAAATGCCCTAATATCTTTGGAACAAATCTAGCAACTGTTGGTAAAATTGTTTTAGTTAGCAAACCAGCTAATGCGCCTAAAAAGCCTCCATTTTTAGACTGAGACCTCATTTGTGATTTTGATATATTTATGTCTAATCCCCGTCCATCAGATTTAGCTTTTTTAATATTGTTAATTTGAGTAGCTGTTAGCAGCAAAGGAAAATTCCCAGTTAGTTAGTTATTTTTTAACCTGAGTGTTAATTCACTCTTGTTTTCATAAGCCTTTGCTAAACTTTGTTTTTGTCCATCTGTTAAATTTACTGAATAATTTACGTAAGTCATATATATTATAAGTTAGATTAAACTATTACCAATTCATTCCCGACAGTATCAATAACAACATCTTCCTTATATAGAACCAGAGTATAAACTTTATATGGAGCAGCAGGAGGTATATTTAGTTTATATCTCAAACTTAGTTGTTTTGGATCAATAGTGACTTCATTTTCCTTGTAACTCAAATCGAAATATATCATTCCAAATAGAGTTTTAAAATTGCTCACGTTTATTAAAGTTCCAGTGTTTTTATCATTTTGCTTGTAAGAATAATTAATAACATCTCTGAATATTCTTATGATATTAACATAACTATATTCGGTTTCTGGATAATAAACTCCATTTCCAACTTCCAATCTAGCTGATTGTAAATAGCAATTAGTATTAGCAGCATTTACCTTAAACGTGTCCAAAAGATGAGGATTTTGTGTTTGAGAAAACTCTTGTCGGCCCTTTGCAAATAAACAAACACATGTTTGGGATTTTTAACACCAGCCGTTATTCTAAATACGGATTCAGTTGCTTCAGAACTTCCGCTCTCTTGTATCATTTCACGGAGGTAAGTCCATCTTGTTGATGTCATATGATTTGTCATTACGTAACTTAAACCATCTGAGTTAAATATCATTCTGGGTATCCACACAACTAATTTATTAATAATTACTCGGCCATTATCACCAAGCTGATTTGAATCTGACTCCAATAAACTCCATTTCCAACTTCCAGTCTAGCTGATTGTAAATAGCAATTAGTATTAGCAGCATTTACCTTAAACGTATCCAAAAGGTGAGGATTTTGTGTTTGAGAAGAACTCTTGTCAGCCGTTTGCAAATACACAAAAACGTGTTGTGGACTTTTGACTCCAGCCGTTATTCTAAATACGGATTCAGTTAGATCAGAACTTCCGCTCTCTTGTATCATTTCACGGAGGTAAGTCCATCTTGTTGATATCATATGATTTGTCATTATGTAACTTAAACCATCTGAGTTAAATATCATTCTGGGTATCCACAAAACTAATTTATTAATAATTACTCGGCTATCATCACCACTTGATTTGAAAATTAACACATTGTCATCTGTCAGTTGCAAGCTGATTTGAATCTGACTAGGAGGAAGCATGTTTGTTTCCAAACCTCCAAAGAAGGAATATTTATTTAATGGGATTATAGAGACAACTTTTTGATTAGTTTTGATTAAGGTATGACGACTAGTAAATCCCGGGTTATAACCAACTTGATCATCTCGAGATTCTGCAATATCTTTCCTAAATAAATAAAATTATTCGTTTGTTCCGGTTGTCTTTGCATAGTCATCAGAAATTTCAAGCAAGCTTTTGATATTAACAAATATGTGAAGATTATTTCCATCGTAAACTATTTTCCCATTTTGCTTTACTTGCATTTGATCAATCAGTGAAGCCGCATCGTTAATTAAAGCAATTCTGTCAGCGTCTGCGAAATTGGCTCCATCAGCCAGTTTGTTTACTTGAAAATTGATGTCAAAATATGCATTATACCAATCAAAGTAAGAACTTCTGTCATTTAGTGTAAACTGATAACCACTTTTCATTTGTCTGGTATTATTTCCTGGTCGTGTCACGGGAGTATCTAACTGAATAGGTACGTGTTCATATCTAGTATTATATTGATTACTTCGAAACATCTATGTATACTAGTAATTAGATTATTTTTTATTAATTAATCGATTAATTCTAGCATTAATATTTTTGGTTCCTCTTCCGGAAAGTAATCTATTAATTTTTGTATTTACATCTTCTTCAATTATATTATCAGCCGCAACTTTAGCTGCATCTTTTGTGGCAGCTTTTGTAAGTTCTTTTAAAATCATCTCGCCTTTTGGTTTAGGTTTTATAACTGAAACTAGCTTATCAGCAGCCATTTTACCTACTTCATCTCCAAGTTTTTTAGAGCCGCTTTTTATGATTTGCTTGCCAGCAGTTTCTAATGCTTTCTTGCCTGCTGTTTTCACAGACTCGCTGAATATCTTTGATCCGACTTTTGAAAAAAATGTCAAATATGCCAGCTCCAGTTAATCGATCAACTTGAGTATATGTTCCCGTACTAGTGTCATAAACTTTTTTTAAACATACCATATAACTTATGTTACATTAATTCCTTTAAAACAAATCGAAATGATGTGTGGACACCATTAAGATTAATAATTTTACCAGAGAAATCGGTTATGTAAATATTAATACTGTTAATGATTGTTTTGTTTACTTCACAGAATCCGACTCTTATCGGTTCATCTTTAAAAGGATATGATCTCGTAAGATCAGCTGTACTTATTTCATAATTAACATCCCCGTATGATCCATCAACAATAGAATTACTTATCAAATCACAGTGGATATACAACGTATCGATAGAATTTGTTATGTTTGGTGTCACAGTTCCAAATTTAGTTTCTCTGATAACTGCATCTTTGTCAAACCCAATCAAGGTATGAAAGTTTGATTCTCTCAAATCAAGTACAAATTTATTATGAATGGTAACTAAACATTTGAAACTTGATAAATCAAACTCAGTTCTTATCGGGACAGTCGAGTCATCGGTTAAATCGTTGTTTACAGTCAATGTTTCTTTTATGTAATTATCGATATCAGCATAACTGTAATTTCCATTTGTAAAAATAATACTTTTCCAATCTGTTCCATTGTGATACCTTATCACTTTGTTATTAAAATCCACACTAATATTATACCACGAGTAAGTCATGGAATTAATCTTATCGAGTCAAATACCATATTGTTTGTTCCTGCCTAATATTAATGGTCTGTCAAATACAGTTGTAAAATTACTTGGTGTGTTTGAGCTATTAATTATTGACGCTTTTTCTGATGATAATACAATTTTTTTCCCATATAATATAGGATAGATAAAATTAATTACGTTTGTAGTACAATTTAAAAACTTGATTTTTCAAAATTGAAAACTTGAGTAGCGTGAGATCTTATGTCTATAAAGATGATCCAATAATGTGATTTTGGAAGATATGCTTCAAATGTTTCTTTTAGTATGCGTTTGCCATTTTCTATTTTTGGCTTAGGACGTGATGGCCTATCAGCATTAGACAAACTAAAATTTCTATATCAATGTTTGTATTTGTAACTGTATATGTAAGGTCTGCTTCGACGATATAGCGCCCAGGTTTTCGAATTGTTGCACCACCATCATCATCATTTTTCGCTGCATATTTTCCAGTTTTTACAAATGGGTTGGCTGCAAGTGTAAACGCACCAATAAAACTATTACGTTTGGTTCGTTCGAGTGGTTTTCGTGTTGGATATGATGCATAACCGGCACTATCTCTCATAATGCTAATTCCATCATCTATTGTATATTCAAAAAGTAAAATCCGACTTAAATAGTCTACTTTTACTTTCAACCCATCAATTATATCAAGAATTGCTGTATGCCGGCTGTCAACCTTTTGATTATGCTCTTTGAGAGAAGCTATTTCACCATCAAAAGCTTTGCTTCTTTCGTCCTGGGCAGCTTTCAATTGCTTTGAAACATTATCAATAGCAGTCTCAAGTTTATCAGTGTCAACCAGTTTGTTCAGAGTTGTCTCCAGCGACTTACTATCAACCATTTTCTTTTTGATGTTTTCAAACTCTTTGCTAATATTAGCAACGTTAGCGGTTGTCTGCTCATGTAATATTTTAATTTGAGTTATTTCGGTAGTAAAAGCAGTTCTCATTTATTTTGAAGCATCGGCAATAGCAGTTTCTAGTTCATTATTGTCCACCATTTGTTTATTGATTTCTCCAATCCGTGTATTAATATTTTGAACACCAGCTCTTATTTGTTCGCTTAATTTTTTGTAGTTTTCGCTATCTTCTAATCCGTCTTCATTCTTTTCTAGCTCTTTCAAAGCATCACTCAAAAGTTTTATTTCATCTTTTAATCCATTTTGAATTTCAAGCATTTTTTCAGGGTTTGCTTGTAACTTTGTTTGTATTTGACTAAGTTTATCATCAACACCTGTTGTCAAATTGTTTATCATGTCTGAAATTGTATCAATATTATAATCACGTATGATTTGTGCTACTCTTCTTACAGTAAATTGCTTTGTTGCTGCATCATCTGCTTTTGTCGGATCACCAACATTGGTAATTTTATTATTATCCATATTAAGCTCACTTCTCAAAACATTTTCCTGGTTTCTGCCTTTGTTAAGGTAATTAACCAAATGTTTTTGTTTTATATACTCAGACAGCACAATACCAAAATTTGTAATATTGACACTGCCAGAAGTAACTTCCTCGCCAAGATCATTAAAAAGTCCCATTATATAATATAGATTATATTAAATTTCACCATTAAAGTTTCTTTTTACTAACTTCCTCGGTCGATCCAGATACAGAAAGTCATACTGCTTGTCAGTCGCTTTTCTGTACTGCTCTTTGCTGACATCTTGTTCTTTAGGAAAGCATACCAAGCTCGCGATTAACCGGAGTCGCGAAGAAGATGTAATGAGAACAGTTCAAACGAATGTCTTTGGGAGTTTTATAATAAGATTGAGATAAATAAATTACACAACAATTTTTGTGTCTTCCCTGAATAAAATAATTAATAATATCATTTTGGTTGCGATCACAAACATAATCATCAAAAATAGCTATCTTCTGGTTATCAGAATCTAAATCATTCCAGGGATAACTTCATCATTTGAACATTCTCATATATCTTCGACTGGGATTTTATTCTTTTTTGCTATCTTTTCAAGTTTTTGTGATAAGACCTGATACTTGGACTGCTCCAAGTTTTTAGCAAACAAGTAAATCTTGTCGTAGTAAACCAAAGGTTTCAGTTACATGTGAACTAATGTGTTTGTTCTGCCAGAACCTGAATTACCGCAAATTAACATTGTAAAACAACAGTCTGGCATGAAGTTCCATATCTGTTTAAAATTACCGTTTTCTGTTTTCATATCATAGTTTGGAATTTGCATTATAATAATACTTAGATAATACTTGTCTTAACTTATCTTAATTTATCTTAACTTATCTTATTTTAATCTAACCTAATATTATATATGTCTTTGTTAAAATGGAAAGAATTAGCAGATAAAAAGCGAAAAGCGAGTGAGCTTGTTAAAGACTATGAACATAAAGTTATCCGAAAAAGACTCGAAAAAGGAGCTAGTCGTGATTTGTACACAGAACAATTTAAACCTGTAACTAGCAACAGAGCAAACAAGACGGTTGGCTGAACATTTGATTACCCTTCCAGAAATACGTCAACAGTTGGCTCTTCTTCCTGAGGCAATACGTCCGCAATTAATTGCCCCGCCTGATCGTGGAGCTATAGCGCCACCACCGCCGCCGCCTCCACCACTACTACCACCACCACCACCACATGTTAAAAAAACAGTTGTCAAGCAAACCGCAGATCCTAAACCATCATCGACTGGTTACCAAGAGGAGCTAGAGCAGGCAATAAAGAAGCCAAAATTAAGAAGTGCTTCAGAAAGAGTGCTTAAACCAAAACCTACTAACTCCACGGAAGCATTATTTGAAGCAGTCCAAAAGAAACGTACATCAATTGATCCCGGGGACGAAGAAATAATAAGAGAAATAGAAGAAGAATGGGGAGAAGAACCTGCTGCGAGGCCTAAGGAACCCAAACCGGTGTATGATATTGACTTGGATGCTGGTATGAATAAAGACGTACTTGATAAGTATGGCTTGCCGCTCCCAACTGAAATACCAGGTATTATGGAAGGAAGAGCTGAATATGATAGATATATTGAAAGGGCTGATGAAATACATAAGGAAATGACTCCCAAGATCAGAGGTCTAAGGACAAAAAAAGACAATCTCAGCGAAGAAAAACTCAAGGAGAAGTATGATAATGCAACAACCAGTGTGACTAAATCTAAATATTCAAAATTACTCAAGGACCCCGATAGCGTCAAAAAAAGAGAGATTTACTTGCAAAAGAACATAATGAAAAAGCAGATGAGGCAAATGCTCTGGGGTTTTATACAATGAGATTATCTGAGCGGATTCGAACAGCTAGTGAAACTGCACAAAAGACTGGTAAAGCGATGCAACAAAATAAAAATTCCTAGAAAATTGACAAAGATGGCCGCTATGGAATGTTACAAATTGATTTACCTAATCTTGTTGGTCATCACAAACTTATAGCCAAACAAGGAGAAGCAGTTGTGCTAGATCTAAAAGTAGATGATGATTTTATAGACTTGATAACAAAGCGTTACAACAATGGAAAAACTTATTCAAAGCTGTCTCAGAATGCTTTTAAGAAACTAACAGAATTATCTGATTTACCAATTCACAAAGGTTCTTCAACGTTCAAAAAGATTTTAGGAGGCTGTGTTGAATTTTACAATAATCCTAATGATTTAATGGATGATCTAGAGTTGGTATGCGGAAGCATCGAATCAGGAAATAATAGCCCACAGCTGATAAATAAAGGTATTAGCATAGTCGATGAATTATTTAAAATAGGTACAATATCACCCAAAAAACACGAGCAACTATTTTCTAAATATCTCAATTAAATTATTGTCTAACTGTAATTATACATGAAAACCAAAGAAGAATTAATTGATCACTTGACGCGACTTGTGGCTGCATACAGCCGCAGTTATAAATTGTGTGGTATTATAAACACAACGTTACAGATTACCAGCGGAATAATTGGTTGTGGTGCTCTCCTAGCATTAGTTCAAGCAATTCCTGTTTTCATAGCTGTAGTTGGCGCAGTTCCTCCAGTAGTTGCTGTTTTAGTGAGTAAAACAAGAATAGCAGAAACAAAGACTTTGTTAAAACACATCATAGGAGTTTTAAACAACTTCTATCATATGTCCAAACAACAACAGGACTAGAAAATGATGAAGAGGTACTTAGGATTACCTTCAATAAAATATTAGAGATTCAAAAGAATGATAACTTTACAGAACCTCTGGATATGTATATGAAAAGGTTTAAGCTTAATGGACATTAAGGTAGTAGAGACGCTTCTACGAAGCATTCAGTCGTAATTCTTTTCTGACTTGTTTCCATATCCTATCGTACTTGTCTCTGGTTAATTCTGTTTTAATCGGTTTTATTTCTTTTTCCATTTTTAATATTTTAAATATTTTCTGAAAAATGTATTCAAATTTGATTGATCTTTTTCGACATTCTAGCTTATCCAAAATCTTTAAAATTTTGTAAAACAAATCTTCAAATCTTTGTCTGTTTTTAGAAGACAAATCAAATGTTACCAAGTATTCATTCAAATGATACTTTCTGTGGTAAATAGATTTCGTTCGGTTGTAGTAGTAACCTGTGATAAGTTTGTAACCGTTGTGAGTGCCACAGTTAAGGCAAACACGCTCATTATCGAAAACTTCACAAGTATCGTTGCAATTCACGCATGCGTATGTACACTTATAACACAGCTTGGTTCTCGTGCAATATTTACAAAGCTTTTTTTTTTATTAGTTGTTTAAAATAAGATGCAATCTGTGCACACCCCAGGTGGATCAATAATATCTAAAACTCGTTTACAATATTTACAATTCATTATATAATACTATAGAATTATATATTTAAATATAGGCTTAAAAAATATTATCTTATGTAATATTATAATGGAACAAGTAGAAATTGAAATCAAAACTTTAAAAAAGATCAAATAGCACATGCCCAAATGGTTGATTTTGAAGATGCGAGTAAATTAGATGTTGAGCTTTTAATTTTTTCAAACTTTCAAGATTTGACAGAAAGAATCATAACAATGGCAAAACAACTAAAACTGTCATGGAAAATAAAAAAAGGAGATATAAACAAACTACGTTCTTTGTGCAAAAAAACAAATGTCAGAGGCAACCAGTTACCAGCCAAAAGTATACAAAGATTCCTTTATTGCTTACTACAGCATTTTGTTAGACAAAGGAATTAAAAGAATTATGTACGAATGATTTGCCGGCCAGCTGGCAAAGCATCCTAGCTCGCCGGCTAGCCGGTGAGGTACGGATAAATAAAAATAATGTAATCTATATTATATGAGTATTTACAGTTATGCAGAAGAAGAAAGAAAACATTTTGAAGAGAAACAGAAGGTTTATGAGAAAGTAGCTGCTTACGAGCAGGCTCTTTTAACCAAGACAAATGAACTTATCAAAGAGTTTGAGACAGTTCACATGCAACGATTGTCAGATGATATTGCAGCTTTTAAAAAAGATTGGGCAATAAAAACTGAGATTGAGTGCAATAATGCTGTAAAGCTTCTCACAGATCTAGCAGAAAAAGAAATTAAGATTTTTAATGAAACACAATTAAAAGTAATGTCTGAAAATGTTGAATTGTTCAGAAATAATCTAATCAGCAATTTAGAAAAACCTCATGTGATTAATACTGATATCGGATGTTACGAGGACTTTGAAACGTTTGTCAAAAGTTTAAAAGTAATGATTGATGCAGAAGTTTTTGATAAAGACGAGTTTATAAACTATTGCAAATACAGGATAAAAATAAAATCACTGGCAGCTGGAGGTGATCTTGAAACTGTTGATTTCGATAGATACTGCAAATATCATGTAAAAATAAGTCAGATGATAGATAATAGAGTTCGAGGGCTTAACGCGAAACTATTGTAACTCACTTTTTTTCTGAAAATGATTTTTTTACATAATCCTTATCAGATACTGACCCTTTATAATGTCACAAAATATTAGAACTAGATTCTAAAATTTGGTGGAGAAAACTTCAATGTGTCATATTATTGTATCTCATACAGCTTCTTTTTTTTAAAAGCGAAACTATTGTAACTCAGCTTTAAATCATTTAAAACAGTTTTGCATTTGTTTTTCATTAAATCTTCATATAAGGGATTGTTTATAGCCAACAAATTCATGTTGTTTCTTGCAAATTTGTTTAAGATTATAATAATTTACATTAGTTTTGCTTTCAAAAATAATTTGGCGCGAAACTATTGTAAGTCAAATTTGATTTTCATTAAACTTTACAATATTTACATAATAATTATTCCAAATGAAGGTAATAATAACTGCTCTATGTTTCTTATGTGAAATATAAGTTAAATTAAAGATTGAAGAACTTTAAGGAGTTTTATTGCATATCATTCTTAGGATATTAAAGGTTATTTGTATTAAAAACGTGGTAATGAAAGTATGTAAGGTTGGTTTTTATTCATTTTAGCCTCAACTTGGGATCACAGAATTAGGGATATCAGTGGTTCCACAGAAGAATTAATAATTATTGCCTAGCCCCTTTTTTTCCAAGCTTTGCAAACTGATACGAAGTTAATGAACTTTTGTATTTTGTGTTGTTTATCTGGTAAAAATATATATTGTGAAAAGTTTTTTTAAACATTGCCGAAACATCATGTGCATGTATGTTTTTCTGTGTAAAGTATTGATAAGATGAAACAGATTAATATTTTAAACTTTTAGTGCGGTTTATTTACAGATTTTCATTTATTTGTGAATTCCAGGAGTAAATATCTATTTTCCGGGGTCTAATTAGGTAAAATTAATGATGTTTGAAATTTTTCGCGACACAATTTAAGTATTTCTATCTGTAAAGTGGACAAATTGTTTTATGCTTCAAAGCTAATAATGTTAAAATATTAAGCAAGTTTTACACATCACTCTCTCAAACAATGATTGTTGAGTTTGAATTTGTGGTAACTGAGAAGAAATTTGAGTTGCTTCTCGTAAGTTCAATGAAAAACAACACCGTTTTATTAATATTACTTACCCTCATGTGTTTAGGGATTTTTAAATGATTAGTAATTAATTATTTCATAATTACCTTATAAATTATTTACTAGTATTAATAAGGTGAGAAAGTTTTCCCATTGCTTTGCGAATGTTGATTGTTCTTAGTATCCAAGTTCAGTTGATTCATGGCCAATAGAAATAGCCTAAAATATTAAAATTGGAGCCGAAAATGACTTAAAACAACATAAATATGAAAAACAACTTTATAATCTTTTTACCAGGATAGGTTCATCTATTATATAAAGCAGTAAGTAATACTTATAATATCAAAGGTCAGGGCTGGTATAAACTCTTTAGGCCATCCTTAATAAACAATTTACAGTTTCCTTGCCCAAGATTTCATAAGTGGGTAGGTAGGTATGTAGGAAGGTACATATTTTACCAATTGCTTGGCATTAAAGGGATCAATAGCAATCTTGAAGTATTCATCAAAGTATGAATCCAGTATAAGTGTAACTTTAAACCTGCTTGCATATAATTATATTATTTTTATACCAAAAGAACTTACTAATGCTAAAAAAGGATTAATAAATATAAAAAATGAAAAAGATAACGAGTGCTTTAGATGGTGCCATTTGGCTTATAAATTCCCTGTTAATAATAAATCACAAAGAATAACAAAGTACAAAAAGCATATTGATGATCTTGATTATAAAGGAATTACATTTCCTGTTACTATCAAACAAATCCCAACAATAGAAAAACAAAACAACATTTGTTTTAACATATTTGGATATGAAGATAATCAAGTATACCCTTTGTACATATCAAAAAATAAAGCAAAAGAATCGTGTGATATGCTTTTAATCACTGAAAAAGAAAAAAATCATTACGTATGGATAAAAAACTTTAACAGTTTGATGTCTAATCAAACAGCACACAATGGAAGAAAATGGTTTTGTAAAACATGCCTACAATGCTTTACATTAGAACGTGTGCTAAAAAAGCATGAGCCTGATTGTCTTTCACTTAATGGGAAACAAGCAATAACAATGCCAAACAAAGATGAAAAAGTTAAGTTTAAAAACTATGACAGGCAACTAATGGTTCCGTTTGTTATATATGCTGATTTTGAAGCAGTAACCGAAAGTATTTCTTCAGCATCAAACAATCCTAAAAAATCACATACAGAAGCATATCAAAAGCATACTGATTGCAGTTATGGGTATAAGGTTGTTTGTTGTTATGATGATCAATATTCAAAACCAGTTGTAACGCATAGAGGTCCAAATGCTGTTTACAAGTTTTTGGAAAAAATGATAGAAGAAGAAAAGTGGTGCAAGAAAACTATGAATGCAAACTTTAAAAAAGATCTAGTAATGTCACAGGAAAAGGAAGCTAGATTCCAAAAATCTAAATCATGCCATATGTGTGGTAATGGTTTTGCAACAACTCTCAAAAAGGCGACGCGGGTTATACAGTGGCATACAAAAACTCCATCAGAAAAGTCAGGGACATTGTCATATAACTGGAAAGTATAGGGGAAGCGCTCATGATATATGTAATATTAATTTTAGGTTGGCTAGAAAAATACCTGTTGTGTTTCATAACTTGAGAGGATATGACTCTCACTTCATAATGCAACACATCGGAAAGTTTAAACAAAACATAAATGTGATACCAAATAACATTGAAAAATATATGGCATTCATGTTAGGAAAAAGTTTAGTGTTTATTGATAGTTTTCAGTTTATGTCCCAATCATTAGATAATCTAGTAAAAAACGTTCCGTCGTTTCAATACATATCTCAACAATATAGCGATAAAAAGCTAGACTTGCCAAAACGAAAAGGTGTTTATCCTTATGATTACATGAACAGCTTTGAACGTTTCGAGGATACTAAGTTACCTGGCAAACATAGCTTGTATTCTCAATTAAATGATGAGCACATTTCAGATGCGGATTATGATCATGCTAAAAACATATGGAAAACATTTAAGATTAAAAATATGGGAGAATATCATGAATTGTATCTCAAGACTGATGTGCTGTTGCTGACAGATGTTTTTGAAAACTTTAGAAAAATGTGCATTGAGTATTACAAATTAGATCCTTGCCATTACTTTAGTAGTCCTGGTTTAGCCTGGGATGCATGTCTCAAGATGACTGGTATCCAACTTGATTTAATAACTGATATTGATCAATATTTGTTTGTGGAAAAAGGATTAAGAGGCGGTACGAGTTATATTGCAAACAGATATTCACAGGCTAACAATAATCATATGAAAAACTATGACAAGAAAAAAGAAAGCAAGTACATAATATATCTCGATGCTAATAACTTGTACGGGTGGGCTATGTGTCAACCGTTACCTACTGGCAACTTCAAGTGGGTTGATAAGTTAGAAAAAGGAAAATCAAATTACATTGTTGAGTGCGATATCGAGTATACCGAAAAACTTCATGACTCGCATAATGATTATCCTCTCGCCCCAGGATGTTTAAATATAAAAGATGAGTGGTTGTCAGACTATTGTAAAAATTTAAAACAAAAGTTCAATTTAGGATCTAGTAAAGTTAACAAACTTGTTACGACGTTGAAAAATAAAGAAAAGTATGTCGTGCATTTTAGAAACTTAGAATTGTATAAAAAGCTTGGATTAAAGGTAACACAAATACACCGGATACTACAGTTTGACGAATCACAGTGGTTAAAGACATACATAGACTTTAATACTGATAAGAGGACAGCCGGTAAAAATGCTTTTGAAAAGGATTTCTTCAAACTGATGAACAATTCAGTTTTTGGCAAAACTATGGAAAATTTGAGAAAAATAATTAATGTTAAATTGACTCACGATTAGGAGGTCCTTTTAAAATATGCAGCAAGACCTTCATTTATTTCTTGTAAAATGTTTAATGAAAATTTATTTGCCATAAACAGAATAAAAGAACGATTAGTTTTAAATCGCCCTATTTATGTTGGTATGTGTATTTTAGACTTGTCAAAATATTTGATGTATGATTTCCATTACAACTACATTAAAAACAAATATGATAAAAAAGCAAAGTTATTATTTACTGATACCGATTCCTTGTGTTATGAAATAAAAACAAAAGATGTGTATGCGGACGTTTACAAGGATAAAGAACTTTTTGATAATTGCGATTTTGATCCAAAAAGTAAGTTTCTTTTAATAATAATAAAAAAAGTTATTGGCAAGATGAAAGATGAAACTTGCGGAATACCCATTGTTGAATTTGTTGGGTTACGAAGTAAACTATATTCGTATGTGCTAGAAAATGAGGTTAGCGCAAAGAAATTTAAGGGTGTTAAAAAGTATGTTGTTAAAAAACAGATAGCACATTACAAAAAGATTTTGTTTACGGCAACAGAAGCTCATCATGAGATGAAAGTTATTAGATCACAAAAGCATAACATAAGCAGCTATGCAATAAATAAAAAAAGTTTTTCAGCTTATGATGATAAACGGTACATACTAGATAACGGACAAGATACGTTAGCGTATAAGTAAATCAGCAGCTTAAAAACAATTATTTACATATACTTACATGAGTAATAAAAAGAAACAAGCTCAAGGTAGATCATGATATAGTAGACCAAGACTTTAAAGATAGCAAGGCGGTAACATTATTAACCGAGCTAAATAATTATAAAAAAGAGTTAAGCACTAATGCAGAAAATCTTAAAAAACTAAAATATTTAATAAATGCATGCGGTGATGATGTAGATAGTGATTCCGAAGAGTTTTTAGTTCCGTCTGACTTTGTTTAATAACAATTAGGGTTAGGATTTAAGTTTTGTGTTTTCCCCTAAAAAAGGATATGAGCTCGCCTGGATTAAGTGTTATTGCCGTATCCGGGGCGCAAAGCGCCTCGGTTAGGATGGGGCGCTTTGCGCTCCATCGTCCTGTCCGGACTAAACTTATAATACGTGTTAGGCAAATGTTTTGCATTTTGTTATTTTAAGGCTTTTTCTTTTTCCCTAAAAACTTATTTTAGTGAAAGCGATTAGTTAGCTTTTTGTGGTGCGTTGAGTTGGGGTTTCAGTGCTGCAAGCAGCACTCCAATCGATGGTTTGGATGCTGCAAGCACCCCAACCATCGGTTCCGCTTGCGACACTTCAATCGATGGTTCCATTTAAGAATATTGAAAATATTAAATAGCAAAGTATAGAAATATGATATGCAGAGCGATGATGAAGACTACTGCCCGGTTCCTTCTGACTTTACTTAACGAGTTGCAAATGTTATGTTATTAAAATGACAAACCGGATTGATTAGTAGTATAGATACTGAGAGTATCAGGCGAGTTTCCCTGAGCGGGGTGCTTGAGAAAACTGTTGAAATATGTTGGTGTTGATTTAGGCGTAACTTACATTTATAAAAGTTACGCCTGAGTCCCCCCTGGCATATTTTACTAGTTATTATCGTTCCCCGCGAGGGGAAAATGGCCTGGTACTCTCAGTATCTATACTACTGGCGTTTCTATGTGTCTCGGTATGTAAGCACATGTATAGAGCAGAGTCACAGATTGCTGTTCTGTGTGTCTCGGTATGGAAGCAAATGTATATAGGAAAGCCTGAGAGGGCTGTTCTACGGGTCTCGGTATGCAAGCCCATGTATCAAGGAGAGTATCATATGGCTGTTGTGTGTGCCTCAATATGCAAGCACATGTATACAGGAGAGCCTCTCGGTATGCAAGCAGATGTATATAGAAGAGCGTCAGATGGCTGTTCTGTGTGTCTCGGTATGCAAGTACACTTATATAAGAGAGGATCCGATGGCTGTTCTGCGTGTCCCAGTATGTAAGCACATGTTTATAGGACAGCTTCAGATGGCCTTTCTGTGTGTCTCGGTATACAAGCACATGTATATAGGAGAGCATCACATGCCTGTTCTGTGTTGTGTGTCGCGGTATGCAAGCCCATGTATAAAGGAGAGCATCACATTGCTGAAGATATACCGTGTAAATTCCACTGTTGCTTCCAACATCGCGATGTTTGACATCATAACAGTCAAGTATAAAAATATACACACTCGGTTAAAAATTAGGCTCTATGAACGCTCTTAGTAGTATATAACGTGATTATAGTGTTTATCATTTGTATAACATACAGTTTAGGTTTCCTTTTGAAAAAAAAAAACACAACATGCATGAAGGCCGACTCAAGAAACATGCGGAAGGAATTTTATTAGCGCTGAATAATGAGTTTCTCCCTAGTCGTAATATCGAATATAGGTTGTGTTTATCTTTCGCATTATCACCACACAAATAGTGTTAACATGCATTATATCACCTTACCCTTACTATTGAGTACATGGTTCGTGAGCATGAATCATTATGAAATTATACTATCACCTCTTTTCTGACAATTAATAACTGGTTCTTTTGTATGCCTTTTTTCCATTGCTTTCACATCTAAAAAGCTGTGTGTTTACAGTTCACACTATTCTCATCAATATGTTGTTAAAGTGCACTCTATTCCTTTACCTTATTATAGAATAATTGGTTGCTTTGTATTCAGTTTTACTACAGTGTGTACAGATATGCCAAAAAATCTCTGAATAACACATCATTTAAATATGTGACCGACTTATAGAGACAATCAGTTTAAAGACATCAGTAAAAGCTAAAATATCCATATATGTATAAGATCACCCAATAAATCATATTGTTCAGAATAATGAAATATTGTCAGCAGTAACAGTGATATTTGTCTACATTTTGCTTTACACCTCTCTGTATTTAACATTAAATCACATTATTTTGATATTTTGAAAATAATTCTACAACCGTTCTTGTAAAGCCGATGATGGACATTATTAGTAACGGCGACCATACTGAATAAAGGAATCATCTATTCTTTCTTCAGTATGGTACAAAGAATTCCATGTAAAAAAGAGTAAAGTTGACAAATCAATTTCAAAACTGCTGCTTACGGACGCAAAATATAATTGATTTGCAATACAACCTACTTATTAAATCGAATATATATTTTTTTCTAATGCCTTATTTGTCTTCACTAACATGTCAATAAATTTCTTATGAAATATCTTCCCACGCTTAACATTACATATTCCCGCCTTAATTTCATTAAGCGATGGGAAAGCTTATAGTAGCAGGATTTTATATCGGATAGTTCGACAATAAAACACGTTTAAACAAATGTTTTACTGAACAAAATGCGATAACCTGCTTAGAATTAACTATAAATGTTTCAATTTTACATAATGCAAACCTTTTAAGCCGAAATAAAGGTTTTATTTCATACCCCAGCCAACCACGTTTCGCTTCTTGGCGAAGGGGTTTGATGGAGTATGAAAGTTAATACTCGAACCAAGTAATAAAATGAAAATCTACATGCCTTATCTCCATAGCCTTACCATCGAATGGATAATTCCGACATTCAGTTTGTAGCTCCGACCTCTATTGTTCCTGGGTCAAGTTCCCGAAAACATTTCGCAAGTCATCTGTTGTGTTTTAGAGTTGTTTGTGGGACAACACCGACAGTTTATGTAGTTATACATATCGATTACACGTTTACTTGGCTCAAATCCCTCGTGGATATCAGAAAGATCAGAACAATATATATATATTGTTTAAATTAATTTTGCATTAACATCACATATATGTTGTAAACTTACATTGCATCAACTTAACATAGCGAAAATTAACATGAATCAACTATGAAAATGACTAAATTTACGAAAGCGTCTAGTTTAAAACATTAACTGCAGGCATTTTTGTGACTTCCTCCGCTATAAAAAACAAGTTTCATAAGTTTCTCAAAAGAAAAAGATAGAAAAATATATAACTTAAAATTTATGGTCAAAACACACACATTTGCAAATAATGATAAAAATAATATATTTGTTTATCAAATATATCTTTATAAGGTATACGATATACATATATGATATACATCAACAATAACTGTTCATGTTTTTATATCACAAAATATGATAAAAACAGTTATTTTGGTTAATTTATAAAATTATCAGTAACACAGGAGCAAATTTTCCTATTATCTGTCAATGTTTTAATATTGCAATAAAAAGTCGAGCTTTTAATTCAGCATCTATATTTTTGTCTTAAAATAAAACATACGATCATATTTAAATTATAAACACAGGTTTAAACAATTATGATATGCATTTAGTGCAATTATTTGGTTTAATGTAAAACTCCAAGGCAAGAGCAACATATAGGCTTCAAATTAGAAAATGGTGTACACCTTATTCAAAATGCAATTTAAAAAGGACCGCGTGAAATTGGATATTATTTTAAATGTATACGTTCTAAATGACAGTTTCACATCATTAAATCACGTATTTTTTTATGACAATCACTTCCGCTGAAATAAAAACACCTTAAACAAAAGTGTTCAAATATAAGTGGGGCGCCTCTCGTACAACGACTTATTAAATTGAATATATGATTCTTTCTAATGCCTTATTTGTCTTCAGTAACATGTCAATAAGGTATATACAAAATACCATCATGCGCCTTAACGTTGAAAGGAAAAATATAAATTCTGCATATCTTATCTTCATAGCCTTACTATCGAATAGATAGTTCCAGGGTCAAGTTCAAAGAAACATTGACCAAGTGATTTGTTGTATTTCAGAGTTGTTTGTGGACAACACCGATATTGTATATAGTTATACAGACCCAGTTGCGTTCAAGTACCCCAAATAAATGCAGAACGAACGCTGAACGAACGGAAAATGAACGCAGAATGAACGCAGAACGAACGCAGAATGAACGTTGCACGATCTATATTTTAAAAATGCATTTCGTTCGTTGCGTTCGTTTCGTTCGTTTTCAGCGTTCAACGTCTTAAAAACGAACGATGAATGCATGTTTTAAAACGCTAAACGCTGAAACG